>CAJHQQ010002341.1:0-67040 GCA_905132885.1 Moricandia moricandioides
ACCTTCGAATCCATGAGATTTTCTAAGGAAGACTAGACACGAGCTCAAGCTAATCACACTCCAATCCAATGCACTTCAGATTCAGATCGATCACATGGACGAGTCTGGCTGATCTTCCTACTCTCCTTGACCATCTGAATTCAAACCAAGAGACTAAATGGCTTAAAGGATTGACAGGAATTCTATCCTAAATCCTCAACCAAGTACGTAGAGTACACGGTTTAGTGGATGGGATCAAATGGATGCTTAAGTCTTCACTCGTCCAATGTCCTACAAAAGAACAGTTCGGATCATAGGATCATCAGTCCAACAAAATAGTTCAAGGCTAAACAGTTCACTAAGCTCGGTCAGTTCAGCTCTGCTCCTAACAATTCAGTTCAACTCAGACTAGATGAGTACGTGACAAGACCAGACAATAGACAGCTCGTCTCAGATCAGTTCAAGACAAGATAAAATCTGTTCGGTTCAGAACATTACTAATCCAACAGTTCGGTTCTGAAGAAGAAACTTAAATCAGTCCTATTAGCTTGGTTCAGGGAATGATTTATCAGTTACCTTCAGGGAAATTTGAGACCATTATCAGCTCAGTTAATATTATATTCATTCAGTTTATAACATATGAGACAACAATTCCAGTAACTGATTTATTCTGAAATAAATAAAACTGAACCGTAGAAAGCTTTAAACAAATGATCCAATGCAACAAATCAACTAAACAGGATCCGATTCTGACCAATACATGCCTGAGGAAAGAAGATGAAGCTCACCACAACAACTGACGGACATAAGAACTCCGATGATCATGCCCTTTAAACTGAACTAGCGGCTGAACTGTTTTAAAAACAGAAATCAAAATCTGTTCATCACAAAGACAGAATATAGTCTAGGGTTTTCTCTGGATACTTCACCTTCTGATCTTCTACACAGAAAGGAACTTAGCTAGAGGATGTAAGAGAGTCGTCCAAGGTCTTGTCTAATTTTCTCTGATATTTCTCTCACTCTTTCTCTCCTATCTCACTGTTTTTCTCTCTGAAATTTTCTGTCTTTGTTTCAGCAACAAAACGACCAAAGCAGCTGGAGGAAGGGTTAAATATGGGCTGTGGTTACTTCACCTGAGGGTTTATCTCATTACTAAGCTTGGATGAGAGGAAGCAGCTGGCTTCCTGCTTCAGCAGTCACAGCCACAAATCTACTCACTCTTTCCCTCATTAGAAGAAAGCTTTTCCAGCCAGATGATTCTTTTTATATAAATCTGAGCCAGCAAGCAAGCATGCGGCTTGTGATTGTCATGTGCCATTTACTACAGAAGTAAGCATACAGGAAGGTGAATTTCATGTGACTTGGTTGCTGGTCATGCAGCTGAGAATATGAAGTACATGACGGTCATAATTATTTAGGAAGCTGCTCGATAATTCTGAACAATTTTTTTACCAAATCTTTTTTTTCCTTTGGCTCTCGTCTTGCTCTCAGAAAATATCATCCAACTTTATATACACTCGACCATAATATTTAATACATGACCTGATCATCAAACACTCGACGAGAACTATCATAAGATAGTCATTACACCACTAGAAATCCTGTCGAGTCATTAGCTTACTTGGTTGATTTTATTCTAATTATGGTTGGACCATCTCCAAACTGGTCGAGCGAGATTTTTCTCGAACAAATTCTTATCCGGTTGTGAGGGTTATTACTATACCATCCAAGCCAAGTAATACTAACTCTTTTGCACCATATTATATTTCTTATTGTAGGTTAAAATTTAGTGTTAAACTGTAAACAATTACTTTACACGTAAATTGCCTATGTCGTAGGAACATCACCGCCTCTAATGGTGTTTTATTAAATGGAGGAAATTTTCAACATAGGGGAATGTTCCCTAAGGAAAAAACACACTTACATACATGAATCATAGATATCATATTTCCATTAGTTTCCAGTATTTTAACTTGTATTTCATGTCTTCAGGTTATGGATGCCCTTTTGCACCTAACAAAAGTTCACTTCTTAAGTGCAAGAAAAACTGCACTTCTTAATAAAGTCGTTGTTTCGGACAGCTACTTCCTAGCTATATTCATGAAGAATCATTCCAAGTTTTTGAAGACTACATTGAAGGACCAGGCGCATCTGAAAATTGATGACCCTATCCTTTAGTATTTTGGATCCAAAGCTCAGTCACACAATATGCTGGACTGGATGTACTTTCCTTCAACGTAGAAAACACCATTGGGTTGGTGGTTGCATGGAACTTAATGTTGTCCCTATAGAAGTTCTAGATTGCAGTTTATCCCTCCTCAATGACTACCTTATGAAAAAGGACCTTAACCCTATTGCTAACCTGGTTCCATATATGTGTAAGGCCGTTTATTCATCATATGGATTTTTTCTTAAAGATAGTTTTAGATTGATAACCTGAGATTTCAATCTTAGGATAATTAGTAAACATGAAAATGTTGTTGATTTCCTGAAATAATCTTAGATGAGCAAAATACAAATCTGCAAAGAAATTTGGTTTAGGTATTTTGTGAACTAATCAAACTCATTCTTAATCCTTTTTGAACTAACAGATTTGCAAAGAGATTTTTAATTATAGGATCTAGATATAGATAATCTCTGCAACAAAAGTTGATAGATTTGATTGTTGTGCTTTGAGATCAAGGATAATTCTTAATTAAACCCTTAGAAATTCGTTTATTTGAAATTCTGATTTATCGTCAAACTTTCCTGATTTTAGCGCTTTTCCTAGCTGATCTTACAACTTTTGTACTTTATGACTTTTGACTTCTATTGCCTTCATACTTTTTACCTTAATTTGAAACTAAAATCTATTGAGTGATCTAGTATCTTTGTGGATTCGATCCCTACATCTCTGAATTTGCAGATTACCTCATAAGGGATAATTTAAGCATTTCAAATAGCCATTTAAGAAACAATAGTAAAAATGGTTAGCAAGTCTCTCAAGAATCTGATCAATAGAATGAAGAGAAAAATAATTCTTTCGAGTATTTGCGTTCAATTTCTGGTAATCAATGCACATCATGTGCAATGTAATCGTTCTGGTGGGGATCAGTGCATACTTATCGGTGGGGATCAGTGCATACTTATCGTTGGTGATCACAATGATAACGCATTTGTTAGGGACTCACCCAAGTGCTATCTGAGATCGGATAGTTCACACATTCTCCCAACAGCTTGAGAATTTCTTTCTTCACTACCTCCATGATCTTAAGATTGAGCCTTCGCTGGTGCTTAATGAAGGTTTTGGATATGATCTAGAAGTGAATCATGGGAATGCAAAGGTCTGAAGATATACATGTAATATCACCAAGATGCCCCTATGTTTTTCTATGCTTTAGCAACTTTGAAAGAAGCAAGGCAGTCTCAGCATTATTCTGGTTAGCCCTGATAATAACATGATATGTTTATTTAGGAACCAAGAAATCATACCTCAATCCAACATAAGTTCTTCGGGCTCAATCTTTAGAGTTTTCAGCTCGCTCCAGTCTAAGATTTCAGCAAAACCTAGTTGCATCATTATCAAGATAGCCTAACTCATTCCTTATTTGATTTAATGCAATTAGGGAATCCACATTGTAAAGCTCCTTTACAAACTCCTCAATCATTTTTCTCAACGTATCCACCCAAAATGTATATGCATCTATGGTGGGCTTCTTTAGTATTTTCTGAAGGTTGAATTTCATTGCCATTGAACTTCAATCGATCTTTTGTCCCTTGGATCGATCTCCCTCTAGCTTCCTCAAGTTTTAACAGTATTTTCACTCTTCAGGTTTATTCATTCGCATAGTCTTTTGGATTTTTCTCAGGTTTCCAGGTAATATATCTGGTGGCGCTCTATTCGCTGATGAAGTCTCAGCAACATGTGTCCCCAACACTTTCATATGAGTGTTAAAAGCTTCGAATTTCCCATTCCGATCTCCATACATGTTTTCGACCTTCTTTTCAACATTTACTTAATCTCACTGTCTTGAGAGGACTGAGATAAAGATGCATTCCCCTTAGACTTGAAATGTTCATAATGTTGCTTTTTCTGAAAATCATTGATCTCGTAATTGTTCCCTTGGAATTTTTTCTTGTTCTGATACCCCTGATTGAAGACACTTGGTTTTGGCACAAAGGGTGTACTCTAGTTCTGGTTCATATTGTTAACCATAGGCGGAAATTTCAAATCATGCACCTCTGTAGTACAACAAATTGGGTTGCTGATATGTTTAAATTAACTTAATCCACTCTTTCAAATAAGAGGATCACTGTAGTACTTAAGGATCAAATCCATAGGGATTGAGGATCACACAATATACTAACAGTTTCCAGCTGAGCTAATCCAAAATAATGAAAGAAATAAAAAAGAAGTAATTATTTCGGTTTGTTTGACAAATGAGAAAGCATTACATCTAGGGAAACCAAACAGAAGATTCAAAACTGCAATAAATAGGTGCCAATGGTTTATTAGGAACGATTCTAGAACTCGAATTTCAGATGTCTAACTATAATCAAACACCAACTCTCGTTACGAACTTAGAATCAAATAAGCATTAGCTCAGATTTGAATGTGTTCAACTAAATTCCTAGGACAACTTTTGTTGTGAATAGTATCGAGTCCTTCATGATTAGGTTAAGGTATTGATTGCACTCTCTTCTGTCATAATTATCCTATGATCAAGCTTCTAGTTAGCTACTCTAGAAACAAGCATGATAAGCAATCATGGTGTAGAATTCTATGAATAACCCTTGCCATCCTATGATCAGCAATTTGATATTAAGCCTTAGAAATTCTAAATCTAACAAGTTGATTACTTAGCCATAATCATGGAAAACTTAATCAATGAATTAATAAACTGACCAATAAATAAATAAGAATGCTGGAGTTCCAATTTATCTTTGAAGGAGTCTTTGATCTTAGCTCCAAATCTCTCTAAGAGTAAGAGAAAGTGTCGTCGAAACAGTAGATGGAAAAATACTAAATATAGGTTAAAACATGTTCAAGGGCTTCTTTAGAAATACTTGAAATTTCTAGGCCAAAGTGCAATTCTTGATATTTATTTCAGCTTGCCCAAAACACATGAATATCGAGCGACACCAAGGGTGGTGTCGATCGACACTGACTCCAAATCACGACTCCGACTTCTACTTATTTTGTTTACATCTTCAAATAGCTCCATAATATCCAGAATGCTTCAAATTGTACCTGAACTTGTAGATCCTAAAAAGTCATGCCTCATACATACTTGCCGCAAAGAAATTGGAACCAAGACATGCAAAATAAGCGACAAAGCCAGGGAGAAAAACCCACAGTGTGTTCACTGAAAGCTGTCCTTTTGGACAACCTATGTATTTTGTGAATATGCAAGAACAAACTTGTAAATGTTAATAGTCTGCTTTAATGTAGTCACTGACGTACACGCTGATGTAGTCGTTGACGCAAGAGGCGTGCTAAGTGGTGAAGACTATGTGGAGTCAAGATATTGGTTGGAGTCATGTAGAAAAAGTGTATATCTTGGAGAAAAAGCAAGATAATAAACTTTGGGAGCAAGTTTATGCCTTAGAAGAAAAGTAACAAGTGCAATTACAAGTAAATGAAAGTTGCACTTATTGATATGAAAAATGTCCATATCCATGGTTTCCTTGGACAAAGGGTTTTGGACAGGTGAAGATAACTATAAAATATATATGGGTTCGTGGTGCAGTCATCAAACCAGCAGCTGAACCAGAGGTCAACCCAACTCTCCACTCAACCAACCAAGGCACCAACCAGGATGTCTGTGCACTCAAAATGCCATATCTTACAAACCAGGAGAGTTTTCACCATGAAACCAATTCTCATGGATTAGAAATTCAACACGATTTCAATTCAAGTAGAATCATCCTAATATCTATTCGGACCATAAAGATATGGATTTTACAAATGGAGGTTTCCCACCCAATCCATTTGCGTGTATCAGCTCTTAGAAGTGAATTGCAGCCCAACCATGAAGCGTCCTTTTACAAAATAAATCATGGGCTTAAAGGTGTACTCTTTATCTTTCAGGAGAGCTCAAAATTAGAAGAATTGTTCCCAATAATACCAAAATGCAATCAATTTTCCAAAACCGTCCAACCCCACATCAATTCTGGAAAGTTACAAACTTCTTTCATTTTTGTTGGGGTCAAAATCGGTCACGACGGAATCAACGCCTAAAACTTCCCGGAAAATATCCTCTTTAGAAAAGAGGAGATAATATTTTAAAGAAAAGAAGAGCGGGAAATACAAAATCAAGTTTCGTATGAATTCATATCGTAAGTCCTCGAGAAAGGTTGCCCTAAGCCTCAGACAAACGGATCCTAAGCATCAAAACAACGAAACGACTGTAAGGCTTAATCATCCAACTCGTCCGTTCGGCGAGTTGGACCAAGCAAGACGATCAACTTGCCCGTTCGGCGAGTTGGACCAAGCAAGACGATCAACTTGCCCGTTCGGCGAGTTAACCAAGCAGCCCATTCGGTGAGTTAGACCAACCAAGACGGTCAACTCGCCCGATCGGCGAGTTGGACCAAGCAATCCGGCAAACTCACCTGTTCAGCGAGTTGGACCAAGCAAGACGGTCAACTCGCCCGTTCGGCGATTTGGACCAAGCAAGATGGTCAACTGGCCCGTTTGGCAAGTTGGACCAAACAATAAACCAGATCTTATGCCTTCCGTTGAACCTCGGTGGATCCACCCATCGTTTTGTCTCGATCGGATTTGTCGTTGGGACTTTATGATAAAAACCACGAAGACTCGTTTTCCTGAATAAAGTTCATGGTTATCATATAAACGGCAGCGGTTAACTCAACGCCACAGTCGTCTAAACTATACGAGAAGTGTGAACTTCTTAGATAAAGAGAAGTCGTATCATTAAACGTTCTTTCGGAGAAATCGTAAAAAACGTTTATGTCGAAATATGGCCCAAAGAGGCCTAGAACGCGGCTAAAGACCCATTTGCAATTTCATACGAAATTGAGCCCATCAATATTATGAAAGCGTATCCTTACTCGCAGAAGAAGATAAATCTCGCGAAATCGAAAGCTAAATGTCATGTTTCCAAGATAATGATGAAGATCGAGATAAAAAGGAATGTTTCTGCGAAGCGATAACTCGACCTGGGGCGAAAAAAGAAAGAGTAACCGACCCAGAAGGCATATATAATAAATCTAAGGCGAAAGGGATTCGAAGATTTAGACCTAGAGAAGCTCTGTTAGCTTATAAGAACTTAGAACTTAGGTGGCTAGACCAACAAGTTATACTCAGATTTTTTTTCCAACTTTGTTCAATGATTATTATTTATTTGGACTCTAGAATTCATTGCACTTAGAACCCTAAGCTTTATTCTCGACAAGCTCGATTTCTATGACTGGCATTCGATTACCGGACGATCTTGCTCCGGAATTTTGATCTCTTGGTCCACTCTTTTAATTGAACTACGTTCGGCTTGATCTTCGAAAGGGGTACGTAGACAGCTTTTCACAAGGTTCAGTCCAAAATCAATCAAAAGGTTTTCTCATATCTTTTTCGTCTTTTGTTATCGAGCTGCGACTCAACTAAGTTTATCGTCTTTGGCTGCAAGAACTAGGTAACTCGCTAACAGCTCTTGCGGCTGAAGCTTTGATAATCCTTTGTAATGATCGCAGCGCTCTTACGCGGATTCGAAATAAGATCTACTTTTTCTGTAGATCCATTTTGTTATCTTTTCATACTTTCCACGTTTATTCGATTACTTGTCGTTGGCTCTCACAGAGAATCCAGGACCTCAGGGAAAGTTAGGGTTTCTTGACTTTCCTTAATTTACGGAAATTTGCATTGTGAATTTTGGTTCCCACAGTTTGGCGCTAGAAGGAGGGGGGGGGGGTCGGATTACTCTAACTCATGGCCACAAAACGCTAGATCGAAAAAATGTCTGGAAATACGAAAGACAATACCGCAGCTCGCAACAACGCTGGTAAAACAACTCCAGTAGTGACTGTTCCCATCGCCAACGCTTATGCAAACGCCGCAGTGCTTGAAAAATCGAAAACCTAGTCGCGACTTTTCGCCACATGCCGAGCAACAAAACGAGCTCGCGATTTCTCTAACTAAACAGAAAGGGAAACGATAAAATCTATCAAACCCCGTAAATTTTGTCTTATTACCGAGTAGGAAAAATCTCAGCGCATAAGGGTTTGACCAAAAGACGTTTTTCGAAAAAAAATCGGAAAAATAAAACTTGCTCTCCTAGAAATTGCAGAGAAACACTAGATTACTCACATGGAAAGGAAGCACAGCAAATCAGGCACACAACCCCCACTGATGTACTTCTTCCGAACAATTTTTGAAGAAACGAAGTTGATATCTATTGAATCACTCGAAACATAAAATGGCTGACGAAATCTAAGCTAAGTAAAAACGAGAGATAGTATCCCTCACTTCTAAAACGTTTTCTGCAACCTAATAATTCGTAAAAAGTCAAGCTTCAACTCTACGTGACAAATTCAGTGAATTCTTGATGATTGTCACTTAAACTAACTTCGGAAAAAGTATTCAAAATCCCCTCGGATCAATCTCCAGGAAACGAGAAAATCTCCAATTAAGTCGACTCCCGATAATTAAGCTCATCACAACAAAAGTTTCAGAGGCTAAAACGTGAGTTTTCCATAAAAACGGCTCTCGTACAGCTAAACACGAAAACACGCTTACATCACGACTTTCGTAAAATTAAACTCAAACATTTTACGAAATATCTTTCGTAAAACTAAACTCACAACATTTCGGAATAACTTTCATAAAATTAAAGCTCAACAACATTTTCCGAAACAGTTTTCCTAAAATCAAACTCGACAATATCATATGGAACATTGTTCGCAAAGTGAAACGAGTTAGCATTTTATGATACAACTTACATAGATTTTTTTTTAAAACATTTACGAAACGACCACACCAGCACACCATCAAAACTCGACTCGGCCCAGTCCAACTTGCCAAATGGGCAAGTGGGATCTACCGAGTTGGACAATTCCAACTCGCCATTCGGTGAGTTGGACCGAATGAGCCGTCCAACTCGCCGAACAGGCGAATCGGACCAAACGAGCTGTCCAACTCGCCGCACGGGTGAGTTGGACCGAACGAGCCGTCCAACTCGCCAAACGGGTGAGTTGGATCAAACGAGCCGGCTAACTGCCCATTCGGCCAGTTGGACCAAATGAGCCATCCAACTCGCCGAACAGGCGAGTTGGACCGAACGAGCCATCCAACTCGCCAAATGGGCAATTTGGACAAAACAAGCCGTCCAACTCACCCGTTCGTCCGAGTGTACCAGTCCAACTGCCCGAACGGGCGAGTTGGACCAAACAAGCAGTCTTTTGGATAACCTTTGCGTCCTCCTTTAATCCCGATCAAAACGCTTTTCATTTCGACAATCAGAATTTCTGTTGAGATTTTACGATCAAAACAAGTTGGACGTAGACCGTCCAACTCGCCCCGATGGCGAGTTGGATTTATTACCTCCGACTCGCCTCATGGTGAGTTGAGCAAGCCCTGATGAGCTTATCCTTTGTGTTCTCATTTGAATCTCGATCGAAACTCTTTTCGTTCCATCTCAATTGGAGTTTCCTTTGAGATTTTACGACAAAAACAAGTAAGACTTGCCTAAACTCCTTGGCTTGCTCTTACTCACCTACTTAGGCATCCTACTCGCCCTCTTGGGCATCCTACTCGCCCCCTTAGGCATCCTACTCGCCATACCTCCATCTTTGCGTTCTCATTCAAATCTCGATTGAAACATCTCTTGATTTGTCTCGATTGTACTTACCTTTGGAACTTTAGGATAAAACCCCGAAGACTTATTTTCTCGTATGAATTCAAATGGATCAGATAAAGCGGCAACGGTTAACTTAACACCTTAGTCACCCCAACAATACTAGTAATTTGAACATTTTTATAAAAATTAACATAGTATCTAAGGTATTCTTTTGAAGAAATTGTAAAAACGCTTAAGTCGAAAAACAACCCTAAAAAGTGTAAAACGCGACTAAAAGCCCACATACGATTCTTGACGAAATTGAGCGCAATACCAAAGATAAAAGTCAAGTTCGAAAGATAAATATCAAGTTTTAAAGGATAAACACCAGTACCAAAAAATATAGATCGACCAACCAAGACCGCAAGACAGGTTCAAGCCTAAACGCGGCCAGGAAGAACTGATACTTTTTACTATTCTTAAGGGGCGTACAGACACAAGAAGAGGAAGGGGAAATGAGCAGGCAAAACGGAGAAGAGGTGAACCCAAACCTTTGAGAAAACTAAGGCATATCTTGCAAACCAATCTAAACTCTCTAAAAATCGGGAAACGATTGCCATGCATACTCAGCTCGCTTCCTAAAAGAAAGAAAAACTAGAAACAAGAACGTCGTCTTAAAACCGACTTGTTCCCAGCAATTTTCTTAAAACCAACATATTCCTAGTCGTCAACCCCAAACTCACCAAGTCACAATCCTAGCATCGTCTTTAAACCGAACTGGATTGTCGATCATCCCAATCTTCGATAGAAAAAATGTACACAACCCTTCAAAATATTGTTCTGGCCGTCTTCATAAAAAAAGGAGGGAGTAGGTACATATACTATACTCGTACACTCCCATACTTCAAAAAAAATTTTGTCTCGGCATCAAGGATAACGCTTTCAACAAAGCAAACACTCGCAGCAGTAGACACAAAATCATTTAGGAAATGTGATGCCTCATAAAACCGATAATTCATTACTTTCGTATAACTATAACATTTTATACAGAAGAGCCTACGAGAAAACAAGATCGGTGTCATGAAAAACGACTTCACAATACGGAAAACACATTCCTCGTTCGCAAATATCACAAGTAATATGTGAGAGACATTCTCAATTTACTTATATGCATTCACTTCTCGTAAAACTTATGCGGAACATCCTTCGTATAGCCACAGCAAGTTATGCGAAGAAACTTTCCGTAATGAACATAGCAAGTCTTACGGAGAAGTGTTTTTGATAATTTGCGTATAGCTAAAAACAAAGTCATATGAATCGTCTTTCAACGAAAAAAACTAAACTTTATCTATTCACACTACGATCTAACAGATCTCATTTTTTAGCCATGCGGCTCGCTGGCTTATGCCTCCCATCTCCCTCGTTTCCATTCAAGCAGGCAATCATATCGAACGGGTTGTTTATCGAGCCTCTTAGGATTTGTCTTCATCATATAAAAACAAAACAATTTTCGCACAATTGTAGGTAAACATTATACGAAGCATTCATCGTGCAACCGATACCTAATGTAAAAAATTGTTTCTAACACCATTGGCCATCATAGCACGGAAAAATCCAACTCGGCCAATCAATCTCGACAAATGCTCTTTGGCGCTCAGAAAATTACTCCTTCCGATAAAGTCCGAACCGGATTTCGGCATCCTCTTTGGGACAATTCTAAACTAACATAACCTTAATGTTAACAAGAATGTGCCATGGTCTAATCCGTGACCAGCAACGTCCTCGGCTATGCGGCTGAACACATCCTTCAGACCGAGCCAAAATGTTTGAGCGACCACTGCTCCATCCAATCACTTAACGACAACACGACAATCCACGATTAGTCTAAAAAGGCCAAGTGCAAATAATTACCATATAATCTAAAATCGGAAATCATACGATAAATTTTTAATATCAAAACTTAGTTGTAGCCACCAAACGGTTAACTGTAAACTTAAACTTGTCGACAATTGACCAAGTTCAATATTCTCCGCAGTTTACTCTAAACCCACAACATTTTACAAGTAAAAAGTGGCACATAAGGAAAAACTCGTAACAATGCTCCTACGGCTATACGAAACATCCTTAACTATACACAAAATAAATATCGGGGGTGGGGGGGAACTCTTCACAAAGCAAAGTGAAGGAAGTCGCACATTCTCAGGGTCAATTTTATGCGACCCATTGGTCCTAATTCCTCGCTTAAAAATCGAACAATTTAACAGGAACAACAGTTTTGGCAGCTAACATCCGCAAAAAAAAAAATGTTTTCGTACCGAAATGTTAAAAAAAACCCTTGTGATGCTACAAATCTTCAAGTCCGTGAACATTTCAAGCACGAAATGCGGCATACGAAAGAAAAGCTCAACCTTCGACACAGAAAGACGTCTCTGACGCTCGAAGAACTGTTTTCGTTCAAACTTTCCAAAACGGAATACTCCCTTTGAAAACAGTCCATCCGTGACTATAAAACACACACACCTTCTTAAACACGTATCCTTCGCAAAGATTCAAAATTGGTAATATCTACCAATAATTTTGTTGCTGATCACAACAAACTCTCAACGTCCTAAAAAGACTAAGCCATCTCATAGAGATAGCTCTCGAACACCTGACACAAGGGTTATATCGCTATAAAAGAAATCCAAAATTTTGGTCAGCACTTTCTGGGGACTTAAAAATTGTCCCCGAAGAGATGATTGATTCCTACCATACAAGTCACATAAGCCGAGAACATATCGCGGATTTTAAAGCGGGATGGAATCAGGTTGAAAGCAATACGAGAAACATAAGCCGACGTAGTCATCGCACCCCTAACACCGTGATTAAACCTAGGTCTTACCCAAAAACCCAACACAATGGTCTCTAACGTCTCAATGCATAATATCAAAAAGCATGTATCTTCGTCCCTATCTAAGCGCTCTCAAAACTTTGGAAAACTTCTCAAACATCTCGAACGAGCGACGAATAGGAAGATCCGCAAAAGAGTTGGGAGCGAGATGACAACTTGTATCATTCCCTCTATAAAAAAATCCAAATCTACTTTAACTCCTTTTCAAGTGAAAATCCTAGTTTATTCATTAAAAAAGTCGCAAGGCGGCTGGGATCCGAAGCCACACACTTTCAGTCCCGAAAACAAAAATACGGCCACACTCGGCCAAAATAAACAGCCTACGAGGCTGGTCTTAAGGCCCAAAAGGACCAATATAGAACGCCATTGGCAGCAACATGCCGAAAATCTTTACACAACACACAGCTAAACCATAAAGGTCTCACGGGAAAACAGGAAGTAAGAACCTTAACTCCGTAACGAACTACAAAAAGCTTGATCCCTTTTAAAAAGGTACGTAGGCAGCCTTCACAAGGCGCAGCCCCAATCCTACTGCGTTCCGCTCTTGGAAAGGTGAGTAGACCACTTTCAACGGACCTTCTCAACCATTGATTCCACCTTACTTACCAAACCCAACAAAACGCTCGCTAGAACCTCACAATTCTAAATATCTGGGGGGCTAGCTGTTGGGGTCAGCATCGTTCATGACGGAATCAACACCTGGAACTTTTCGGAAAATGTCCTCTTTAGAAAATATGAGATAATTAAAAAAAATAAGGGCGGGAAAAACAAAATCAAGTTTCATATGAAATTATACCGTAAGTCCTCGAGAAAGTTTGCTCTAATCATTGGACAAAAAGATCCCAAGCATCGAAACAACAAAACAGCTATAAGGCTCGATCATCCAACTTGCCGTTCGGCGAGTTGGACCAAGCAGGCCGTCCAACTCGCCCATTCGCGAGTTAGACAAAGCAAGCCGGCCAACTCGCCCATTTGGCTAGTTGGACCAAGCAAGACGGTCAACTCGCCCTTTCGACGAGTTGGACCAAGAAATCTTGCCAAATTGCCCGTTTGGTGAGTTGGACCAAGCAATATGGTCAACTCGCCGGACGGGCGAGTTGGACCAAACAAGATGGTATTGCCGACCAATCCAACTTGCCCCCAAGACGAGTTGGAACGAACAATAAACCAGATCTTATGTCTTCTGTTGAACCTCAGCGGATCCACCCCTCGTTTTGTCTCGATCAAATTTGTCGTTGGGACTTTACGATAAAAACCACGAAGAATCGTTTTCCAGAATGAAGATAATGGTTATCGTATAAACGGCAGAAATTAACTCAATGCCAAAGTCTTCTAAACTATAGGAGAATTGTGAACTTCTTAGCTAAAGCGGCGTCGTATAATTAAACGTTCTTTGGGAGAAATGGTTTAAGTCGAAATACTACCCAATAGAGGCCTAGAACGCGGCTAACGACCCACTTACAATTTCATAAGAAATTGAGCCCAGCAATGTTATGACGGTGTATCATTACTCGCAGAAGAAAATAAATCTTGCGGAATCAAAAGATAATTGTCAAGTATCCAAGATAATGATGAAGATCGAGATAAAAATGAATACATAAGGAGAGGAACCGACCCATAAGGCATACATAAGGAGAATTAAATCTAAGGGCTAAAGGGATCCAAAGATTTAGACCTAGAGAAGCTATGTTAGCTTATAAGAACTTAGAACTTAGGTGGCTAGAACAACAGAGTTATACTGAGACGTTTTTCCATCTTTGTTCAATGATTCTGATTTCTTTGGAGTCTAGAACTCATTTAACTTAGAAACCCTAATCTTTATTCTCTACAAGCTTGGTTTCTATGACTGGCACTCGATTACCAGACGAACTTGCTATGGCAGTTCAGTCTCTTGGTCTACTCTTTTAATTGAACTACGTTCGGCTTGATCCTCGAAAGGGGTACGCAAGGAGCCTTTCATAAGGTTCAGTCCGAATTCAATCAAAAATGTTTCTCATATCTTTTTTGTCTTTTGTTATCGAGCTGCGACTCAACTAGGTTTAAGATTTTTGGTTGTTAGAATTAGGTAACTCGCTAACAGCTGTTGTGGCCGAAGCTTTGATAATCCTTTGTAGTGAGAAGAGAGAGAGGAAAGGAATCAGAGAAGATTACATGTGTGTTCAGATACTTGCAGAGGTAAGAGTCTATATATCCTTTGATCGATACTCCCAATGTAATGCCTGTACTTTTATTTAATGCAAAGAAATGAAATCAGTAAAGAGGCGAGTCAGACTAGTATTCGCTAAGTTTTTGGTAAAATGAATTTGGTTGATATACTACGATAAGGTATATAACACTCTGTTATGCAAGATGGAACCAAATAAGGTTAGGGTTCAGGAGCTGACACTGCTATACTATTCCGTCAGGGAATTGGTTGGGCTTGACGACGAGGTCTTCCGACCACCAGTTTGCGATCAGCGGGTGAACTTGGGGGCTCTCTTTGCTGAGGACTTGGCGACCCTAAAGGACAGGTTCTGGCTCGAATAAGGAGACAATAAGGAGCCTCTTGACACCTCTCTTCAGCTGTCTCTGCATTAGCTTCAAGGGAGCCTCGATGGAAAGGGAGCTGCGGTACATGGATGAGGGTCCCTTGACAAGGACACAATGGCTGAAGGAGGGATGCTATTGGTCCTTTGTGGATGATGAGGGACCTCGAATGATAGAGCCTCCAGCGCACGAGGTGACAGACTTTGCTGATGATCCCGAGCGCCTCGCCTTCCAGCCAGCTGAGTAGCATCTCCACACGGCACCTCTCAGAGTATGCTGCAGAGGAGGTGTCAGACCAGCACATCCGGTCGCAGCAGCAGCAGAAGACGAGCCAGCACAGCCACATCCATCTCTCCCAGCTTTCCCTCATATCCCAAAGATCCCAACTTCACGACCATGGTGTTTTCCAGCGGGTCGTAATGGACGCACTTCGAGCATTATGGGCTAGAGTGGAGATGATGTCTCGGTGCCAGTGTTTCAGCCATCCCAGGACTAGAGCGAAATCGCCACAGGGAGCAGCACCACAACCTCAGCAGCCCGACATGGATACATCAAACGAGGAGTAGTCATGTTAACCATATTAAAGGTATAACTGGTTTTCCCGCTACCACCCGCAGATGCAACTTTTGCGGTTGTTGGCGTTTAGAAATAATCATAGAAAACGCTATAAATCGCTTCAAAACACTATAAACCTTTAAAATTTAAAAGTTGATTCCAACTAGCGTTTGCGGTTGCGGAGGATAAAAAAATTGTTTTTTCAAAAACTATATAAATAAAAAAATAAAAATATTCAGTTAAAAATTTAAATTTAAATAATAGAAATACCAATATATATATATATATATATTTTAATTTATATTATAAAACTTTGAAAAAATGTTTCTATGATTTTTTAAAAAATTAATAATATAATTTTATAAAAATAAATTTTATATTTATTATAATAATATAATTTTAATATTTTATAATTATATAAAATATAAATATATTACATGCTCATTTTTTAGCTGTAGAGAAACTTTTGAATTGCGAGGTACCATTACGAGCTCAATATATACGAGTGTTATTCCGTTTGTTATTTAACCACTACTGCATTTGGTAGTTAACGAGTTATAATTATCTCGTGAACGTAACAATTCTTAACTGCTTTTCCAGTCGTCCAAATCTCTTAATAAAGTATAAAACCGCTGCTTTTACATGAGTTAGCCCTTTAAGTATGTATCCATTTCATAACTTATCATATATCCGAATAAGCATTAACCTAACTGGATACTAATCAATTAAACCAAGAAATCAAGTTACAATGTTAACAAGATTACCCTAAGGTTAGTATCTTAAGATTTTCCATAAGTAGTTTTACATTATTACTTGTTGTTTGTTTAAGTTTAGTGGTTGTTTTACCATCTGTTTACACAATAACAAAGTTGATCGTCTTACGTCCATATGTGTAAAAGCTTTTTGTGACAATTTGAAATACAAATTAGATTTTCAACCAGCGCGTCCGCGCGGAAATTTGTATTTAAGTTTTATGACAAACTGATAAAATATTTATTACTATTTGATATTTTTATTATGTAATTTAATATGTCTTGTTTGATAT
This sequence comes from Moricandia moricandioides, assembly GCA_905132885.1. Lineage (NCBI taxonomy): Eukaryota > Viridiplantae > Streptophyta > Magnoliopsida > Brassicales > Brassicaceae > Moricandia > Moricandia moricandioides. The sequence continues at coordinate 16,766 of CAJHQQ010002341.1, forward strand.
TACTAATATATAATTATATATAATTTAACCCATTTCATTATTTTTGACGTTTTCTAATGATAATGGATTAAATTTTGTTTATAATTCTCACTGATTAAAATTTATTTTTATGATTTTATAGTTTAAATAAAATAAAATTCTTTTATTTAATTTACAAACATAAACCATCAACTATAAACTAAAAAATCATATAATATTACTTTTTATCTTCTAGAATAGATTTTTATTAAACTTAAATGTATATTTCTAAATTTATAATTTAACTTTATAAATTAAAATACTATAAAATTAAAAGATTTTTTCTTTATTTAAATTTAAATAAGATAATTTCTAATATTTTATTAATAATTACAAATTTAATAAATTATTTAAATTAATAATCAAAAGATTTTATAAAATTTTGTTACAGTAAAATAGGAAATATTCAAAAATAAATAGTTTATAGTAGAATATTCCTTATGTGTGATAGTATATTTTATTCAAATGATCTAATATATAGATCTTATTTTTGATATAATAAAAACTACTAATGAAATGATCCAATAAATTTTTATCAGTATATAAAATAGTATTCTATTTTAATTTATTGCTAGATTTTAACCCGCGCGTCCGCGCGGGTATTTATATTTAATTTTTATGACAAATTAATAAAATATTTATTACTATTTTGTGTTTTGTATTATGTAACTTAATATGTTTGGTTTGGTATTAATAATATGTAATTATATATAATTTTATTCATAGTTTTTTTATTTTTATGAAACAACATATATTAATATATAATTTATTTGTATTTTAACATATTATTACAAAAATTAAAATAAACATAATCATATAAGAATCAAAATAGAATAATTTATCAATTTAATTCATTTCAGTATTTTTTGATGTTTTCTAATGATAATGGATTAAATTTTGTTTATAATTCTCATTGATCAAAATTTATTTTAAAGATTTTGTAATTTAAATATAATACATTTCTTTTATTTAATTTACAAACATAAACCATCAACTGTAAACTCAAAAACATAAAATCATATAATATAACTTTTTATCTTGTATAATTTATTTTTATTTTATTTAAATTTAAATTTATTACTTTATAATTTAAATTTATAAATTAAAATACTATATAATAAAAATATTTGTTCTTTATTTAAATTTAAACAATACTAATTTCTAATATTTTAATGATAATTAAAAATTTAATGAATTATTTAAATTAATAACCAAAAGATTTTGTTACAATAAAATAGAAAATATTCAAAAATAACTAGTTTATAGTATAATATTCTTTATGTGTGGTAGTATATTTTATTCAAATTTATCTAATATATAAATATTATTTTTAATATAATAAAAATTACTAATGAAATGGACCAATAATTTTTTTGTTAGTAGATAAAATAAGACTCTATTTTAATAGATTAAATATTATCGCTTATCATCATATTTCATGCATAACATTTATGATTACCGAATAACTTAGTCGGTAACCACCTAATTATAGTCTCCCTTGTTTTCAAATCTCACCAGCTCATCTAAGTAAGTCTGCTACCCTACCTACTCTACATTTCTGACATTTTTTTAATAGACGAATTAGAAACAACGATAGCGAGATGTTCGTTATTCCACTGTCCTTCCATTACCGAATATGCAAATTCAATAAGTTTTTAGTCATTCAGACCATCTCCAATGTATTTTGTTATTTTCACTTCTAAAATAAAGGAACTTTGTAATAGAGGTGAGATATGCTCCAATGTATTTCTCTAAAATAGTAATCTTCAAATATAGAGTAAAAAATAGAAGAATGTTATTTTTCCCTCTATAAATTGAGTAAAAAATAGAGATCTCTATTATAGAGGAAGAAATAGAGGTGGGTTGGAGCAATTTAACCTTTAAATGCTATTATAGAGGTGAAAATAGCAATGGGTTGGAGATGCTCTTACTTAACTATCGATTCAACGTTGAGGTGAATCAACCTCCGGCCCCGCTTAGTATTAGCGATTGTTCTGTCAAGAAGTCAATGTTTGGCAACTATGTGTTACACCCGTGATGAGTGTTGTATTTGAAGGGAGTGTGTTTGTAACATCCCCAAACCCGACATATTAAACTCCTTGTATTTTTAAAGAGAAATCCACTTGCAAAATGTTCACAAGGGAGAAAGCCTAGGGTTCCCTTTCTCTTTTGTTATAACTATGAGAATCTCTTTCTAATTTTCTCATCAGAAAGAAATAGAGCGAAACCTTGCAGAGATTTCTTAGAGATAAGAAACCCTAGCCGCCGGCCGTCACCCCCGAGACACACCACTGGCGCCGGCCATCCTCCTCTGTCGTCTCCAACTTCTCTCTCCTTTGCCCTCTTTCATATTTGTTCCTTAGATCTAAACCATAAGTCTCAGATCTACATCTCCTTCTTCTTCCTTTCAGCGGTTTGTCACTGGGAGTGATATACCTGATTTCTAATTGCTTTCCCCATCTTTCGTTGAGTGTGAAACTCCAGATCTGTGGTTTTGTGGCTTCGTTCTTCTTCTTCTTCTAGATTTGGATATGTATCATCTTGTAAGGGAAAGGTGAGGACTAGGTTGTGAACCCTTCTCATGTTGTATAATACCTCAGGAGTTAGTCCTTTGTTAATGGGGACTTATACCTAGTTGTTGATTTGTGATGATGTGATGAAAGGCTTGATGATTGTTGATGCGAATAAAAGAACGTAGAATGTGTTGGGATGTTAAAGGTAAGAATGTTAGGTGATGTTGATGAATGATATGTTGTGAGAGATAAGGTTACGTAGTAGTGTGATAGAGTGTCGGTTTGGCGAGTGTCGGTTTGCTGCTTGCCGGTTTGGCGAGTGTCGATTTAGCAAGAGATATGAATGATAAGTAACGACGAGTTACTAAAGAGAATGAATGAAGTATGAAATGAGAAAGAGAAACGAGAGTGAAAATGGTGAAGTCGTGGACTAGAAATTCAAGGATTGTTTGATGCATGTTTGGTTGATATTAACTTATGACTTGTGCTTGATGTGTTATATGATCTGAGATGAGTTCGTAGGTTCCTAGAACCTACCCTCACTGAGTAATCCCAATTTCTCACCCCTCCTTCTTTCAGGTATGATCGAGGAGGTGCAGGAGTAGGAGTTAGGATGGTGCCATCTATTACGTTTCGTTTTAAGAGTTTAACTACGATTTCTTAAACGATGTTTATGTTATTCGATTTTCATTGAGTTTAGTTACTTGCAAGATGAATTGAGTTGAAATAAAGAAAGTATTAATTTTGAAGAGAAGTGTTATTAAGGTTGAAAGTAAGTTCCTAGGGACATGGCCGTTACAATTGGTATCAGAGCGGGGGTAAAACCCAGCCGGTGCTGTCGCGGCGGGTAAGTTTAGATCAAGAGTGTTTTATATTCAGTTTCAAAGTGTTTCAAACTATTTAATGGACGGGGATTCCAAAAGATTATTATAAGGCACCATTCAGACCGAAGCTCCTCTCTTACTCGACGAGGTTAGTGAACTCTTTTGCAACCAGAGTCTGACATGCCATTCGTTGTATCAGGATGCCACCAAGGAATGCCAAGGTTACCTCAGAAATGAACACTACCCAAAGAGCATCTCACCGTGCCGCTAGAGCTAAATCACGTGCCACAAGTTTGAATGGGAGCTGCATAGAAGTAGAGCCAGAGGTGAGAGACTCATCAAGATGGGTAAATTTTTGTGGATGTTGCAGTCATGGAGGAGTTGCAGAAGTACCGAGAGGCCTATCAAGGGCGAATGCCATGGAATGGTGGTCCACGAAGGACCCTTATATTGGGACATGATGCGGTACATGCGAGACATGAAAATGGAACTCTTTAGTGGAAAAGAAGATGTTATCACTGCAGACAGATGGAGAAAGAAGTTGGAGAGGAATTTTAATGCAGCCAGATGACCTCCAGAGCACCGCAAAGACTTGGTTGTCCACTACCTGAAAGACGACGCCTTGGTATGGTGTGAGGGAGTCTTGGATGCAGTCCAAGGATGCCGTGAACGGACATGGACACATTTCTTGGAGGTTTTCAACAAAAATTACTTTCCGTAGGAAGCCATGGATCATATGGAAAGTGAATTCCAAGACATTCACCAAGGAACAAGGAATGTGAGAGAGTATGGGGAAATTTTCAATCGTTTAAGAAGGTTTGCAAGCTGCTACTTGGGAAAGCGTGAGCTAATTCGACGCTTTCTGAAAGGGATGAGGATTGATCTTAAGAATCGTTGTAATGTGTGGGATTATCAAGACATCAATGAGCTTATAGAAAAGGCTGCAGAGCAGGAGATTGGACTGGAAGAAGAACGTAAGCAAGCTAAGAGCGTGCATGCCACAAATGTGACAAGTACTTGGGAAACCTTTAGTACAACAACCGTTGTTCCACTTAAACAATTGTGTGGAATGGAGTTTTATCGAGTCAAGAAGAGGACTATGATCAAGATTTATTATTGACTAACCACACTTTAACACCATTCTTAGAAGGTTGTTTGCAAAGATTACTAGAGATACCAAACTGGATCATCTTGCCATTATATCACACTTTCTTAGAAAGTTTGAAGGAACCGAAGCTGATTTCCAACACTAATCCTGAAATTATTTGCTTGCTTTAAGATTTGGTATACACTAGATCGGATTCCTTCTATAAGTCTAGAAGGTAAAAGTTTGTGTGCTTCTTATTCCCCTCTCTCTCCCCTTCAGTTTAGTACTGCTGAGTGTCGCAGCAAGATCAGATATGAGAAGGCTCAAGCGCATATCACTGAGGAGGATCTCGTTGCAGTGGTGACTGAGAGCAACAACCCTAAGGAATGGTGGTAGTATACAGGTGCCACCACCCACATTTGCACCGATAGGGCGATGTTCAGCATCTATCAGAAAAGCAAGACTCAAGAGAAGTTGTTCATGGGAAATACTGCAGTCTCCAAGATTGAAGGCCGCAGCAAGGTGGTTCTGAAGATGACATCTGGATGTGAAGTCACTCTGCAGAATGTGAAGCATGTGCCTGACATGAGGAAGAACCTGGTCTCGGGAACCTTGCTCAGCAAGAATGGATTCGCCACAACCCTTGAGGCGGACATGCTCGTGATTAGGAAGAATGGGATGTATTTGGGAACGGGATATGTTAAGGATGGACTGTTCAAAATGAATGTAATGACAGTCACTCCAAAAATTGTAGCTCCAAAAGTTTCAAGGAATAAGAAAGAGCAAGTTGCTTATTTGGTTGAGTATTTTAATATATGGCATGAAATATTAGGTCATGTAAACTACAAACCGATACAAAGATTAATGAATCTAAATCTAATCCCAAATGTAAAAAAAAGTAAACAAAAATGTGAAGTATGCGTACATACTAAGCTCACAAAAATGCCTTCACCTCGTGTTAAAAGAACTAACAAACCTGTAGATTTAATTCATACAGATTTATGTGACTTAAAATACATATAAACTAAAGGTGGGAAAAAATACTTTGTGACCTTCCTAGACGACTGCACAAAATATTGTTATGTATATTTATTACATAGCAAAGATGAAGCCTTTGAAAAATTCAAAGAATTTAAACTTGAAGTCGAAAATCAGCTTAAAACAACTATTAAAATAGTTAGAAGCGACATAGGAGGTGAGTATGATGGTCCATTTAATGCGTTTTGTAAAGAACATGGAATAATCCATCAAACTACAACTCCTTATTCACCAGAATCTAATGGAGTTGCTGAACGAAAAAATCAAACTCTAAAAAAGATTATAAATGCTATGTTGCAGGAATCTGGGTTACCTCTTAACATGTGGGGGAAACGTTACTTACCACTAATTATATCCTCAACAAAATTCCACATAAAGTAACTGACAAAACTCCATATGAATTATGGAAAGGTAATTTACCTTCGTATAAATACCTCAAAGTGTGGGGGTGCTTAGCAAAAATTACGGTACCTCCACCAAAGAAGGTCACTATTGGAACTAAAACAGTGGGTTGCATCTTCATCGATATGCAAATAATAGTAGTGCATATTGATTTCGGGTACATAAATTTGAAATATTATATATTCATGAAAATACAATAATGGAATCAAGAAATGCATCTTTCTTCGAAAATATTTTTTCTTGCAAGGAAAAACAAGGTTCAAAATGAACTCGAAAAGAAAGAGATGACCACAATGTTTCAGAAACTGAGACAAATGTCAAAATTTTTATTAAGGATAGTTCGGAAAATGAAAAAGATGAACCTAGAAGGAGCAAAAGAGCTCGAAAGGAATAATATTTTAGTGAAGATTTCTTAATGGCATTTTTAGTAGAAAATGATCGAAAAACATTGGCAGAGACCATGTCATCACCAGACGCTCCGTTTTGGAACGAAGCCATCAAAAGTGAATTTGATTCTATCATGCAAAATTATACATAGTATATAACTGATTTACCACCAGGCTGCAAAACATTAGGGAATAGTTGGATAATGAAACGAAAGCTAAAGCTAAACCCTGATGGAACACCTGGTTTACACAAAGCAAGACTTGTATTTCAAGGATTCCGACAAAAAGAAGTCCTTGACTATTTTGACACTTATTCTCCAGTAACGAGAATAACATCAATAAGGCTAATGATAAGCAATCGCAGCTTTAAAAAACTTAGAAATCCATCAAATGGAAGTAAAAACCGCCTTCCTAAATGGTGATTTAGAAGAGGAAATTTATATGAAACAACCTGAGGATTTTGTTATTCCTGGACATGAAAAAAATATGCCGACTTGTAAAGTCACTTTATGGACTCAAACAAGCTCCTAAATAATGGCATGAAAAATTTGACAATACAATGATATCAAATGGCTTCAAAATTAATGAATGTGATAAATTCATATACTACAAAAATACCAAAAATGCGTATGTTTTGCTATGTCTCTATGTAGATGATATGCTCATTCTTTATTGGAAGAAATAAAAATATCATCAATCAAACAAAAAACATGCTCAAATGCAAATTTGAGATGAAATATATGGTATTAGCAGATGTAATTCTTGGGGTTAAAGTCACACGAAATTAAAAAGGAACCATATTAACCTAATTTCACTATGCTCAAACAATATTAGAGAGATTTAAAAATTAATCTAATAGTATGGCAAAAACTCCGTTAGATCCTCAAATGCACTTGACAAAGAATTCAGGTGAAGCGGTTTTACAAACCGAGTATACACGAGTGATCGGAAGTCTCATGTACTTGACAAATTATACAAGACCAGATCTAGCGCATGAAGTAAACGTACTTAGTCGATATACTTGTAATCTAGGTCATACACACTGGAAAGCTATAACGAGAGTTCTCAACTACTTGCGCTACACCAAAGATTTTGGGCTTCATTATGGTAAAGAACAAGCAGTTTTAGAAGGATATAGTGACGCTAACAGGATATCAGATTCTAAAAACTCAAAATCCACAAGTGGATACATCTTTACACTAGGAGGAGTAGAAATATCATGGAAATCTACCAAACAAAAATGTTAGTCATATCCACCAGTGAATATGATTTTATAGCCTTAGACAAAGCAGAAGAAGAAGCTGAATGACATAGAATTTTTTGGAAGATATTCCTATGTGAGAGAAACTTGTGCCAGCTATACGCATACGTTGTAATAGTCAAGCAGCTATAGCTCGGGCTTAAAATAATATCTACAATTATAAATCTCGTCACATCATAAGACCATTAGATAACTTATCTCAAATGGTGTAACCACAACAAACTACATCAAATCGGTTGATAACCTAGCAGATTCATTCACTAAAGGTTTGCCACAAGATATAGTTGCTAAATCATCAAAAGGAATGAGTTTAAAACCTATAATGAATGAGGATGCTTGACGGCAACCCTACCTATCATGAATGGAGATCCCAAGACGTTGGTTCAAAGTGAAAAAAATCAAACAAAATCTACTAAAAGCACTTTGAGACAAAGTAGTCTCTTCCCAGCTCCTAAGATGATAAAATTGCTAATGTGAGAAGGATAAACATAGGTTTTTAATGATTCCATAGCTTCTAAAAACGAAGTATTACTCAATACTTTTCATGGTCAATCACCTAATGAGTGTAAAATGGGGTCGTTTCTAGTAGATTGAACATAAGGCTATATTCTCTAAGTTCACTCATGAAAACCAGGAATAGTTCAGGGCCACAATGAACACAATAGACAACTAAGTTCTACGAGAAAATGAATCTGCGTTATGCATGTTTTCTCGATCTACATAAAACACTGGTTGGTTCAAGACATCATGTTCACCTACTGGTAAAGTAAACCCGACAAATATTAACTATGAGTGGTTCAAGACTTAAAAATGCCACCAACTCAAACACAGTGAATTTTTCGCAAACACTCTCGATAAGTCCGTCTAGTCTAGTCAAGATTAGAATAAGTATAATATTTAGAGTCTATCGAGTTTGTATTTAGTCTGCATATGTTTAGAGTCATTTCTATTCATGTGGGGGATTGTTGGATCAATAAATTAAGGCCAATGGGATTCAAAATTAATTAAAAAATATGTGAATACAAATGGACCATTTGGTGGCCTTTATTGAATAAATGAAGAAAAGAGAAGTTTGTCCCACATTGGTAAGGTTAGGCAAATTTGAGCAATATAAATAAGTCTACACACTTAAGCTTGTTCAAAGGCTTGGATGAGAGGAAGGTTCCCCACGCACGCCGCCGCTGCCGTTCGGCCGTATCAGCGTGGGCTTGGACTTGGGTAAATGTGGCCCCAGGGCCACTAAAAGATGTTCTTTTAGGCCTAATTAAGCTCAACGTTTTTCCAATTTAATTCCCAAAAAAAAACATGCAATTCGCTTTAAAAACGACAAGTAGTTTGTCTAATAAATAAAAAACGTGACGCAGTTTTTCCTCTCATATATTTAAACGGAAAAAGAGAGAGTCTTGAGGAATAAGTTTTCATAACTCAACTTCCTTAATCTCCGCGAGATTTCTGCCCACGTGCATCAGTGGTTACGGGAAGTGGCTCTCTTCTTTCTCTTTAAATAAACATGTTTCGTATTCGTCCTTCTTAACGTTTCACAATGACGAAAACCATCAAATCTCCCAGTGTAAGGTTTAGAGAGTGTTCGTAGATTTATTAGTTCGTTAGGGATGTTCACGGGTTAAGCGTGAATCGCCTATCATGGTTGTATCTTGGGATCTATTTCGTACAAGTCCGTCTCACTACGGAGCGAATATTAAGAGTTATGGAAATAGATTCGTCTCGACTCCATGGTCTATTTACAAAACGTTTTCGTATCAATCTTTTCGTCCTTTTGAATTGTATATGTCTTTAACATCGCTTTATTTATATCGTTTATATCGATTCGGTTTTCCGACTTCTACAACCATCAATCCCGTAAGGGACAAGGGGTTTGTCTTCCTGGGTGAATTTATCCAGCTTCATTGTTGTCAGCAAGAACATCATCTTCTTTTGCCACGTTTTTGAAGCCTTTTCCATCAAACTTGTCTGGCAATAATCCTTGAGTGAACAAGCTTGGTACAGTCGGAGGAGTTAGAACTGCAACCGGAGCACTTGTGGTTCCTTGAATAGAACCTGTTTGATAGATACCAGAACCAAACATGCTTCGGCGCGTGGTTTCATCAGTAATATTTCCCACTGGAAGGGTAAGTATCATTGTTGCAGCGGTTGTGGCTGTTGCATCAGTTTGAGAAACGTTGAGTGGAGTTTGCATATCAATGCAGGTGGTGTGAATGGGAGTGTTGTTAAGATCCGTCATTTTTTCTGTTGAGAAAACATGAAAGTGGATTAGACTCCAATCAACAAATAACATATTATTTCAAATAAATAATAGTTTAAAATCGATTGTCATTTTTGGTGTATTTAGTAGATCGTTTAAAGCGTTACAAACCACCAAATTATATCGATATAATTCTGAAAAACATTTTGCGAAGTCTCTTAAAAGCGTTCGCAGAAACCGTTTGTGTAGACTTGTAGATTTTTTCACAAACTCGCTTTAAAAGCTATTGTGGAAACGAATCGTTTTTATAACATTTTTATGATTCATCTAACAAAAAATGTTCCCGATCGAGCTATAGAGCAAAAAGCAAACCGTTTTCAGATAAGCAAGAAACGTTTCACGGAATTGCTTAAAGAAAATGGCAAGCACTGTTTCAACATAAAAATAACATTTTATAAATCCTTGAAATTGTTTAATAAAAATGTATTAAGATCAATCCGATTAAAGCTTATATGTAATAGAAGCGGTTAAGAGTTAAGACTATAGAAGCCGGAAAACCAAATCGATATAAACGACATAAATAAAGCAATGTTAAGGAAATATACGATTCAAAAAGATGAACCAAAAAATGATACGAAGACGTTTTGTAAATAGACCATGGAGTCGAGACGAATCTCTTTCCTTAACTCTTAATATTCAGTCGTAGTAAAACGGACTTGTACGAAATAGAGCCTAGGAAACAACCATGATAGACGATTAACGCTTCACCTGTGAACGTCCTTAACGAACTAATAAATCTACAAACACTCTTTAAAACTTATGCTGAGAGATTTGCTGGTTTTCGTTGTTGTAAAACGTTAAGAAGGAAGAAGACGGATCGGGTTTATTTAAAGAGAAAGAAGAGAGCCACTTCCCGTAACCACTGCTTCACGTGGGCGGAAATCTTGCGGGGATCGAGGGAGTTACGAAACCTTATTCCTCAAGACTCTCTCTTTTTCCGTTTAAATATCTGAGAGGAAAAACAGTGTGACGTTTTTTATTTATTAGACAAACTACTTGTCGTTTTTAAAACGAATTGCATGTTGTTTTTGGGAATTAAGTGTGCAAAAACATTGAGCTTAATTGGGCCCGAAAAGAACATCTTTTATTGGCCCTAGGACCATATTTACCCAAGCCCAAGCTGAGCCGGCCGGACGGCGGCAGCGACACGCGTGGAGAGCCTTCCCTCATCCAAGCCTTCGAACAAGCTTAAGTGTGTTGACTTATATATATATATATATATTACTCAAATCTGCTCAACATTACCAATGTGGGACAAACTTCTCTTTTTTTTATTTATTATTCAATAAAGGCCACCAAATGGCCTATTTGTATTCAAATATTTTTTAATTAATTTTGAAGCCCATTGGCCTTTAATTAATTGATCCAACATTTGTAATTGAGACTCTCGGTGTTGTTAGCTTTCTTCAATATTAATAAAACGATTTATGTTCTTATGGGGAAAATTGACAGAGAGAGTTTTAGAGATGATGAAATGGAGGAGAAACGGTATTTGATTGATGGTACCGGAAACGAAAGAGAAGAAGAAGAAGAAGAAGAAGAAGAAGAAGAAGAAGAAGAAGAAGAAGAAGAAGAAGAAGAAGAAGAAACTGCAATATATGAGTTTTCATGGCTGAAACAGTAACAATTCAACAACAAGAGTTGAGTAATAATCAACAAAGTTCAATCAAACAAGATAAATAGTTAAAAAGATTTCAGGCAGTGAAGAGAGAAGCCTTACCAGAGAGGGGTTAAGATTACCAACTGAAGAGATAAGCCTTACCTTTCAAGAGATGATGATGAAAAAAGTACTGAGCAAAGAAAAAAAATAAAACCTTACAAGAAGCTGTTTGTGAATGTCTTTGGATATATTATGTTCTGCCACTCGTCTCTTATATGAGATGCTTTATGGGTTTTTAGTTATGTAAGTTGAGCATCAGCATCATTCTCTTAGCATCAGTTAGTCTTGTTTTTGTGCATATGAGACAGCGAGAACAAAATGTATAAGATGCCATTCTTCTCTTAGGTTACGGTGTTCTAGAAGTGTGGTTGTTGTAGGCTTTAGTCTTCGTAGACTCCTGTTGATGTTTTAATTGTTGGAATCTGTTGATGTATATGGCAAAATTTCCAGTCTTTTCGCGTTATGGTACATAATCTTTTGTAGCGTAACCAGGAAGAACATGCTTTATTTGATTGTGATGGGCTTCTTCTGAGCTAGGGATTAAGATTAAATTTAAGGATTAGAAGATAGAACATGATTACAAAGTGCTGTTTTATGGTAAAAAGAGTTGCTTAGGTTTGTTTTTGTTCTTTTGAACCAAAAGAAGGCTTACAGATGTTAATTCTCACTTACCTGTACGCTGTATAGAGAGTCTTCAAAATCAAGAAGATGAGAAATCTATTCAACCAATGCTTATGTGCATGTTAGTTACTTTTTATAAGATGCAGTATTACTACTCTAAAAGGGTTAAGGTTTCATTGTTGATTCATCATTTTTTTTTCACACCGATGGTAGAGTGTAGAACTGTTTAGGCTCTAAAGGTTCAACAAGACTACTCTTTTGTGATTTCTCTTCTTGACTATGGATGGGTCTTTCCAGAGTGCAAAATAAGTTTAGATAGTTTCCTACTTATTGACACAATGTTCTTCTAGAATATAGCTACAGGTCTAGATTGAATCTGAATCAAAATATTTTTAATGTTAGCCATACTTACCTATTTGGAGCTATCACGGTGCTTGGATTGATCTTTCTTTCCTTGTGACTGGCAAGAGCAAAAGAGTAGAGATTCGTCTCCAGTGAGTCATGACATGATTATAACCTTATAGTTTTTTTTATGAAAATAAATAACTGGCTATATGGTCCAATTTATAGAAAAAAATGGAGTATGACACATAGCTTTGGCTACGTGTTTTTGAGTTACTTTCTAATGAGTTGTCGTTTTAAGTTGAAACAATAAAAGGGTAGGATTCTACGGGAGGAACACTGATTATGATATCAAAAACAACCTTAAACCTGTTTGCAGTAATTTTAAACTACAGACCTTCATATGACGCAAAAGACTTGAGGTTTCATTCCTACACAGGTTTAAGCAGTAGTTGTGTTTGCATAATTTATATTGGATGTTATTTGAACCATCTGGATACTTCTCTCCTATTATATTAAAGTGCTTCGAACATTTAGAATGTCTACGTTTACCTCCTCTTTTGCTACGGTTTACAGCTGTGCTCATGAGAATATCATCCACTGCTAATTCTTCATCTGAGTTTTGATCCATTAGCTCATCCCTACTTATGTAGTCTGCATCGTTTAAGTTCATAACATCTTCCTCATTGTCCATACTGAAACAAGAAAACAATAAAGTTAGTACATTTTAAAAGAAAACAAAATACTGAAACCCATCAAAAAAACACAAACGATGTTCTAAGACACCAAACATGTAAGTATGGCTAAGAACCATGAAAACATCAGAACCGCAAACCTGCTAAAGTTCCGCCTAGTGACATACGAGAGGAACTTATTTCACCAGATTCAACTGAAGCTGACAGAAGCTTATAGTACAGTCTCTATTTTCAGAAATTTAAAATAAATGAAATTTAATGAATAGTCATTTCTATAGTTAGAGGAAATTACATACATATGCACCTTCCCATAAGCAAAGTTGAGCACTATAGTTCAGAGTTCAGACGATATATAGAATACAATTGATGGTTAATTTTACAACTGAAAAGGTCTACAGTATAATAAAATATACATATCTAGCCTAAACAGTCTGATTACAAAAGCAAATAAAACGTACCTTCAAAGTTAAGACCATGAAGCTACAGCCATTGCTTTACATCTAAAATCTCTAGAAATCAAATAAAAAGCCAACTGATACAATCCCAATCAATAAAAAACGGTTACAATTACTAAAGATAAAAATGAATACTTCAAATGTTTGATATCGTAATCAGTGTTCCTCCCGTAGAATCCTGCCCTTTTATTGTTTCAACTTAAAACGACAACTGATTAGAAAGCAACTCAAAAACATGTAGCCAAAGCTATGTGTCATACTCCATTTTTTTCTATAAATTGGACCATACAGCCAGTTATTTAATTTCATAAAAAAACTATAAGGTTATAATTATGTCATGACTCACTGAAGACGAATCTCTACTCTTTTGCTCTTGCCATTCACAAGGAAAGAAAGATCAATCCAAGCACCGTGATAGCTCCAAACAGGTAAGTATGGCTAACATTAAAAATATTTTGATTCAGATTCAATCTAGACCTGTAGCTATATTCTAGAAGAACATTGTGTCAATAAGTAGGAAACTATCTAAACTTATTTTGCACTCTGGAAAGACCCATCCATAGTCAAGAAGAGAAATCACAAAAGAGGAACCTAGTCTTGTTGAACCTGAGCCTAAACAGTTCTACACTCTACCATCGGTGTGAAAAAAAAATGATGAATCAACCATGAAACCTTAACCCTTTTAGAGTAGTAATACTGCAACTTATAAAAAGTAACTAACATGCACATAAGCATTGGTTGAATAGCTTTCTCATCTTCTTGATTTTGAAGACTCTCTATACAGCTTACAAGTAAGTGAGAATTAACATTTGTAAGCATTCTTTTGGTTCAAAAGAACAAAAACAAACCTAAGCAACTCTTTTTACCATAAAACAACACTTTGTAATCATATTCTATCTTCTAATCCTTAAAATTAATCTTAATGCCTAGCTCAGAAGAAGCCCATCACAATCAAATAAAGCATGTTCTTCCTGGTTACGCTGCAAAAGTTTATGTACCATAACGCGAAAAGACTGAAACTTTTGCCATATACATCAACAGATTCCAACAATTAAAATATCAACAGGAGTCTACGAAGACTAAAGCCTACAACAACCACACTTCTAGAACACCGTAACCTAAGAGAAGAATGGCATCTTCTACATTCTGTTCTCGCTGTCTCATATGCACAAAAACAAGACTAACTGATGCTAAGAGAATGATGCTGATGCTCAACTTACATAACTAAAAATCCATAAAGCAGAGTGGCAGAACATAATATATCCAAAGACATTCACACAAACTTAAGGTAACTTCAGCAAGTACACACCACAAGAGATAAGTAGACATAAGAGTTTCATGGAGACTATATATATCCTTGTCGATTCCACATCAACCCATTAAAGAGAACGAAGATAGATCCATCTTTTACCTCATTTTTGGTGGAGAAGAACGAGAGAGACGGAGACGGATGAGAGAGATGGAGACAAACGGCCACGAATGGAGAGAGATGGCGACGGAGGGAGAGAGATGGCGATGGAGGGAGAGGAGCGGCGACGACGGAAGAGGGACGAACGGGAAGCACGGAAGAAAAGCCCCAAATCGCGATTTGCCGAGAGAGAGAGGAGAGACCACTTTCCCCAAATCTTTTTTTTTGGAAACCCTAGTTTTTTAAGTTTATTGGACAACCCATGTCTATGAAGCCCAAAACCACTAAAGACCACTTTCTAAATAGTCTTCTAAATTTTGTCCAATCAGACCAATGGGAAAAATGGGTTTGTCCATATTAGGCCCGTTTGTATTTGGTCATGGGCAATCATTGCACAGCCCACCCATTTGACAGCTCTACTAATGGGCTTCATTGAATAGGCCCATAACTTTTCCACGCGTAACTTGTGCAAGTCGGCCCAAGTTGAACACGTTCGATGGGCTTGACCAAACCTCACAAATGTTTTGTCCAAATCCATATCCATTCCTTTGTGCCGATACCTCCCAATGCTTGAGAAATCCTGCTCATCTTCTGCATCTCATTGTCTTCTCTTATTTCGTCTCACTTCTCTCAGCTCCACCTTGAGCCAAACTTGAAGTCCCTTCATGATCTTATTTTACATGCATAAACTTACACTTATACAACACGACCGTTTAAGTGAATTAAACACTCAAATCCACTTAGCCCCATCAATGAAAATAGACAACACGCTTGATAAAGAGTATGTGATAATCCAATTGCCATTATGGATTTCCATCAGTTCCACTTATTGTCTTGAGTTGCGAACCCAACTGGTACACTCCAAGTGTCAATCTCAACTCCTCATTGATGTCGTGTTTCTTCATATCTTGTTTCCCTGGTATACTACCCGTGAACCTATCAACAACACAACATTACTGTCAAAATCACGAACATGTTCAAGTGCTTCAACAGAAACCTTAACATCATTTTGCAAGTTGATTTCCTCCTTGGCCTTTCGATTCCACTCATGTGCATTAAGCTTTGAATAAAAGTCCTCAATTTTGTGCAACAACCTTTGAACCATATATGCTTCAGTTCTGAAACAACCTATGATTCTCTACTTGTTTAAAATACTCCAAACTTAAACCCTTTTTGTACCGCCATTATTTCTAACATAACACGCCATCCAGCTATACACTTTTCTGAACAGACTTTCTATACAAACCTGGTGAAACCATCATGCTTTAGTGGAACCTTGATCTCACACTTAACCCTTTAGAATCAACCACAAACCTCAAAGTCACTCATGCTCCACATCTCTGAAATAGTCTTTGACTTACCCTTGATGTACTTGAACAAACTGCACTTGAGCATCATTTTGTACCTCTGCATACTTAAGTAGGACAAGCCACCTAAAACCATATGATTATGAAGACATTCGACATAAATATCTTTTCTCCATTATCTAATCAAACTGTTCTTCAACAACATAACCTCCACTAACAGATTTAAACTCCACAACTAGTTAATTGAAATGAGCCTCATATAATCCATGATACGCATTGGCTCTCCTTCACGAGATGTATGCGATATCTTACCTAGAATCCTTGATATCGCGTCTTTACTCAGGTGTGAATCCATTAATTTAATACCCTTCTTGTATTGAGATTTCTCCCAAAAACAGATACTTGTGCATCAATATCAATGACTTGAACATGCATATTAGTCATTGAACTCGCCATTAGCCTGATGAGTATTTATCCATGATTATCTGGCCATTAGCTATTGAACTTTCCTAAGAAAACTTACTCATTATTCACCTGTGATGCGAACATATATCTAGACTCCATATGTTCCTTCACTACAAGAAAACAGGTGTCTAACGACTACAGTATTGGTTGTTAATTGGTCGTAATATGCCTTTTACGACCAATTAACATCGAAAACCCATTGGTCGTTATTCGCTAGTCGTAATGCACAATTAGTCGTAACGTAGTCGTAATATTACGTCCACAGGCCGTAGTCATAACCTAGTCGTAATATTACGACTAAGGCATTAGTCGTAATATTGAGGTGACGTATGTAGTCGTAACGTAGTCGTAAAATGTTTCCTAGTTAATTCGATGTAATATAATTAGTAGTTAATGAGTCGTAATTATAGTAGTCGTAAAGCAAACGTAAATATTGGTAGTTACTTAGTCGTAATATTACAACTAAGTTACTTCGACTGTTGTTGTCCATTAGTCGTAAATTAAAGACTAATTTACGACTAATGTTGATTTTATTTTTAAATAAAATATTTTATTTGATTTTTTTTATTTGATTTTTTTATTTGATTTTTTTTATTTGATTTTTTTTAATTCATTTTTTTTAAAATTAATAAATTTTAAAAATATATATATAAAATAATATTTGATTAAAATAATATATAAAGTATTCATACAAAAAACCAAAAAAACTAAGGTGTTTTGTTGAGGTTCATGTCTTGGAAGAACTCGGAAGTGTGCTGCTCCGCACGTCGATCAATATCCACTTGCTCTTCCGGAGTGGGGTCGGGGTTAAAGCTCGGACGTAGAGCTTGCCATGCATTTGCAACCGTCGGGTTTGGGTTCGAGGTCTCCATCATAAGATCGAACATATTCGCCATAGCCTTGAACTTGTCTTTATGCTCGTCTATGACTTTGTTGGCAGCTGCTAGTTCCCGTCGGAGAGAGGAATCTTCTTCTATTCTTGCTGCATGTTCGGCCCTCGCCCTCGGGACATCGTTCACAGTCCCGATCCCAACAATACTTCCCCTTTTCTTCGGAGCAACCTACAAAAGATCAAATTTTATTTACTAATTATATTGATATAATTAAGTAAAAATGTGAAAATTTAATAAAAAATTAAAAATATTAATAAAGTTAAAAATTAAAATAATTTACCTACTCGAAAATCTTGTCTTGGTTGATGGTTGAAAGCTGGACCGGTGGAGCATCTGGATTTTGTTGCGACATCTAAGTCTGGACCTCTTCGATCCGAGCCTCTACCTCGTTGTAGATCTTCTCTGCTTGAGGATGCACAAAAGTCCCATCAGAACGCTGGTGGGTAATCTTGTATAGCCGAGCGAGAGATGGTGGCGCTCCATCTTTTGCGGCCTATATTAAAAAAAATTAATTTAAAATTTTCATAAAAAAAATAATAATAAAATCAAGAATATTCAAACACTTACAATTTCAAGTGCCCTCCCAGCATGTGGAGTCTGTCCGGAAGTATGAGGAACTGGCGGGTTACCTTGAGCATCCTTGGTCAACCGGACCGCAGAGTACTTGGTAGCCTTCGCCCTTGACTCAGGCTTCATCCAAAAAGCCACCAAACCAACCCAAACGTCATTGCTGAGGTAGGTTGGTTTTGCGTCATCCTGTCTTAGCCTCCAGTCGTCCTTCCAATCTCCAACAATGTTCTTGAGGCGCTGCATCGCCTTTTTGTAGAACCCAGATTTGACCTCTTCGTTGACACCAATGGACCAATTTCATTTTTGCTACAAAAAATTTATGAAAAATTTAAAAACATTAGTACTTTATATATACTATCAATGCATGAATTATTTTTTTTTTTAAAATGGAGAAACTAACCGCGAAACACTTGAACCACGTAATGCGAACGTGGTCCGGTGTAAGAGTCCAGTTGGGGTGGGCATGCCGAAAGTTTGCCCGAATGATATCCCCAACGCTCTGTCCTAAAACATTGTCCGTCAAAAACCTACAAAATTTGAAAGAATTTATATTAATATATATTAATATTAAATAAATTTTTAAAATTTAAACTTTAATTAAATAATTTAGAATAATTACCAAAACGTGCCGGGGCGTCGATCCGGATCGACGATTCGTAAACCTTCTCGTCCCGGCATCCCGAGAATATCTTCCACCGTATATATCGCATATGGTGCATTCGGCGGCACCATCAAATCTGGATGAAGACCGGAAGCCGGATCAGGATTTTGTTGCGGGTTCTGGGCATGTTGCGGGTTCTGGGGAGCTGGATAAGGATTTTGTTGCGGGTTATGGGCATGTTGCGGGTTCTGAGGAGGCGGAGGGACATACTCAGGTTCCGGCTCATAAGTGAAGAAATCCGTATCATCCTCAATGCGCGGATAATACGGAGGGACATACTGCTCCTGAGTAGTATGTCCCGGTTGGGTCTCCGGAACCGGGTCAGGGCCGGATGAGGTGCCGCCGGATGATGTGCCAGCCGAGGTAGATGACTGACCGAGAAAAGTACTCCCGTAGGAGTTTCTAGCCGCGAGGTTCCGGATTCTCTTTCTACCAGACATAGCGTAATGTATATATCTAAAATTTATAAAAAAACATAAACGGGTTAAATTAAACAATTAAAATAAATCTAATTCCAATCCTAAACTAATTCCAAACCTAAACTAATTCCAAACCTAAACTAATTACCTAACTAACCACCTAAAAAAAAGAAAAACAATTACCTAGAGAGATGTTGAGTAGTTGTTAGAGAGAAGGGAATGAGCAACTGAAATGCTTCCGCGATGTCCCTATATATATACGGTTTTGAGGTTGGTCATACATTAGTCGTAATTCTACGACTAATGTACGACCAATAGTCATAACATAGTCGTAATATTACGACTAATGGACGACCAAGACTAGTTACGACTATATTACGACTACGTGTTACGACGACACTACGACCAATGTGTGTCCATCTGTATATTACGACCAAATAGGATCGTAATACAATTAGTTGTAACTTAGTCGTAATATTACGACTATTTAGACTCCAATGATTTATTAGTCGTAATGTAGTCGTCTAAACCCTAAACCCTAAACCCTAGACCACAAACCACAAACGTAAACCCTAAACCCCAAACCACAAACCTCCAACCCCCAAACCCCAATTACCACAAACCGCAAACATGTATCAAATCTCAAAACTCCAAAAAAATTTCTTAATGCAAACATAATGTATTTCATAAACGGAATCAAATACAACTGACGGTAGAGTACATAATCAAACACACTCGTCCTCAGAAACATTTTCCACCTCATCATTTTCTTAAAATTCATCTTCGTTGGCTTCGTCCAAAATCGCATCGTCTGGAAGTTCTTCATGTATCGGATTATGCGGATCAACAAGTAAGATATCATCAATACGTTGCTCAGGTACTTCTACTTCATTTACGACATCTTCTTGTAAAGGCGGTTGTTCATCGTTCAAATACTCGGCCCCGAGGTGGTAACTTTTATAGCGGCTAACCAGGAACTTCCAGATTGGTCTGATCCTTGGGTAAGGTATAAAACATACTTGGTCTGCCTGAGAAGCCAATATGTATGGCTCAAATTTGTTGTACCTCCGTGTGGCATTTACGTCAACAACACCAAACTTACTATGTCGAACACCTCTATTGACAGTGGGGGTCAAACCATTCACATTTGAGAGTACGCATTTGAGCTTCAATGCCGGGAAACTCCACTACGATGATCTCTTGTATGATTCCCCGTAAAAATCTGTTTCGCCTTTTCATACATACTCCATACGTTCATTGTTGCTCTCCGGTTTCCATATTCGTAAGTGTGAAAAGTGTATCCACGTGTGAAATATAGATGCTGTCGGTGACCTTCGGACCGGACCTTCTATCAATTCCGGTAACCACTGAGGATAATAATGGGATCATCATAATTGACCCTGCAGTATATCATCGTATAGATTTGAAACATATCCATCTGAAATTAGATATATGTATATATATATATAATTTCATAAATATATATATATATATATATATATATATATTTACCTGCGTTTTTAACCACTTCACAAAGTGTTGATCTTTCCTTTTGTTGATATCATTAGTTGATATCCCTGGTATAGCATCTTCGACTTGGGCAACGAAATCACTGTTTTAAAATAAATTCATGATATTAGATATTGTAGTATATGTGTGGTAATTAAAACATCATGGCATATAGAGAATACTACTTACTTTTCAAAATACTCAAGCTCCTCGCAGTTAAGGAGGATATATGTGTGCGCACTATGGGCGTCTTCAGAACTCGACCACCAAACTTCTCTCAACCTTCCACCTAGACGTCCAACCTGACAGAATATGTCTGGAACGTCTTCAACAATATATGTTGGCACAACACCACCATCATCATACCTGCTCGTTGTTCTTTTCCGAGTCCGCGCTTGTGATCCAAAGTAGTATGAAGTGAAATGAGATGTTTCCGCATTCAAACTTCCAGCAACAATTGAACCTTCCACTCTTGCATGATTTTTTGCTTTCCCTTTTAGATGTTTCATGGCTCGCTCATAAGGATACATCCATCCATTATGAACAGGTCCACGAAGCAGTGCCTCATACGGAAGGTGGATAACAAGATGTTCCATGACGTCAAAAAAAGTCAGGAGGAAATATTTTTTCCAAATTGCACATCAAGATCGGGATATTCTCATCAAGTTGTTTGATTACATCTACAGTTAAGGTGCGTGCGCTAAGATCTCTGAATAAAGCTCCAATGCCTACGAATAATTATTTATGTACAAGCCAACGTAAGAAAATTTCTAATGTACAGGGCCAAAAAGTAATAATTAATAACTTTAATAGTATTTGTTACCTGCAAGTGCTTTGTGAACATCTTTTGGAAGTAACTCTACAAATGCAAATGGTAAAAGTCGTTGCATAAACACATGACAGTCATGACTCTTCATCCCTGCAAACTTTTGTCCTTGCTGATCCACACATTTTGATAGAGTTGAAACATATCCATCCAAAAACTTCACATCAGATGCCACCCACTTGAACAACGCCGCTTTTGCTGGTGCTGACAATCTGAAAATGGGAACCGGAATTTTCCCATCGTCTTGAATATGCAGCTCAACCCTAGAACATAATCCAGGCAAATTCCAACCTTGAGTTCTTGTTATCTTTTGTCTTCCCAGGGACGTTCAACAAAGTATTGATGATGTTGTCAAAGAAATTCTTCTCTATATGCATCACATCAAGATTGTGTCGCATGAGTAGATCTTTCCAATATGGAAGTTCCCAAAATATACTCTTTTTGTGCCAATTATGTTGTGTCCCATAACCCCGTCGGCTATTGCAGCCAGTCTAGTTAGTGTTTGCTATGATCCAACTCATCTGTTCATTCATCAATTCGACTCGTCCTCGTGTTCTATTCTCTGTCATATTCTTTATAGCATTCTAATCTTTGTCACGGAGTCTAATCGTTCTCTCATTCTATAAAATTTAATATATTGATTACTTTTTGTTTCTTTACTTCTTTGAGTGTTTATCAAGATATTATTGAGTTCATTGGCGTGTATGATTTTTTAGACTGATCGAGTGCGTAGTGGCGACGTGATATATGATAGGCTTGCAATAAGTAGGGACCAGTATATTGGGCTTGTTACTTAGGATTAGCCTGGGCGGAGGAGACTAGGGTCGTGAGAGTCTAACGAAGGAGTAAGTTACGGATACTTAATCTGTGAGGGGATAGGTTATGGTAACTTGGTCATGCATCAATGGTAGTTAGCGGTGGCGAAATGACTGTGGAGTGTCGGTGGGCGGATGGCTTGGAGTTATACGCTAATGAGGGATAAGGGCACAAATAGGAAGAAGTGGATGTGGTGATCAGCTCTAAACTGGAGCGCACATGTTCGGCATGTTTCCTAGTAGTTTGCTTAGTCGAGTCGACGCATATTTGGTTAGCCAAGATGTAATGAGTTGGTGTCAGTGTCTGGGATGAGCTGGCTATTCACCAGAAATAGTGTGTCTCGGATTGAGTTGGTGTGTGGGACGAGTGGCCGACCGCTTGGATTAGTGAATACCGGTTGTCTATGTCTAAGCCGCCTATAGTCGGGTTCTACATTAAGTAAAGAGAACATATCGCGGACTTTTAAAGCTGGATGAGATATCAGGATCAAAAGCTGATACAGGAAACGTAAGCCGAAGTAGTCATCGCACCCCCTAAAACCGTGATTAAACCTAGGTCTTACCCTAAACCCAAACACACTGGTCTCTAACTTCTCAAGGCATGATATCGAAAAGATACGAGATCCTGAAAGCATGTCTCTTCGTCTATATTTAAGCACACGCACGACTTTGAAGAACTTCTCAAACATCTTGAACGAGCAACGAATAGGACGATCCGCAAAAGAGTTGGGAACGAGATGACAACTCGTATCCTTCCCTCTATACTTAACAAAAATCCGAATCTACTTAAAATCATTTTCAAGAAAAAGCCTAGTTTATTAATTAAAATAAATCGCAAAGAGGTCGGGATCCAAAGCCACACGTTGTCAGTCCCGAAAACATAAGTATGGCCACACTCGGCCAAAATAAACAGCCTACAAGGATGGTCTCGAGGCGGAAAAAGGTCCAATATACAATGTCGTTGGCAGCAACGTGCCTGATAATGTCTACACGACACACAGCTAAACCATAAGGGTCTCACTGGAAAACAGGAAATAAGAACCTTAACTCCGGAACGAACTACGAAAGGCTTGATCTCTTTTACAATGTTATGAAGGCAGCCTTCACAAGGCGCAGCCCCAATCCTACTGCATTCCGCTCTTAGAGGAATAAGTAGACCACTTTCAACGGACCTTTTCAAACATTGATTCCGCCTAACTTACCAAACCTGCAAAAACCGCTCGCTAGAACCTTGCGATTCTAACGAGCTGGGGGGCAAACAGTTGGGGTCAAAATCGTTTATGACGGAATCAACGTCATAAACCTACCGGGAAAATGCGTTTTGGGTGAAGAAATCAGATAATGGCTTTGAAAAAGGGGAACGGGAAAAATCGAGGTCAAATCTCGACTGACCATAGAGGAGCGGTCTGCGCAAATGAGCCATCATGAATAGTTTGTCCAAAGACCTCGGGTAAACGTATCCCCGAACGGAAATATGAAGAAACGACTAGAAGAGTCGATCATCCCACTCCCCAAACAAAAAATATGGCCGAGCAAGACGTCCACCTTGTCGAATGGGCAAATCAATCCACATGGGTCGACCAACTCGCCCGTACTACGAGTTGGACGACACGGACCAACAAACTCGGATGTACGTCGAGTTTGACGGCACGGCCCAACCAACTCGCCCGTACGGCAAGTTGGACTGCACAGACTAACCATATCACCCGTACGGCGATTTGGACTGTCCAACTCGCCATACAGGCGAGTTGGACGGAACAGACCAACCAACTCGCTCGTACGGCGATTTGGATGGCACGAAACGACTAACTCGCCCGTACGACGATTTGGACAAGGCCAACTCGTAATACGGGCGAGTTCGAAAAGGCCAACTCGTAATACGGGCGAGTTCAAAAAGGCCAACTTGCAATATGGGCGAGTTAGACGGCACGAACCAACCAACTCTCCCATACGGCGAGTTGGACAAGGCCAACTCGCCAAACGGGCGAGTTACATGGCATGAGCAATTTGACCCGCTCGTTCGGAAAGTCGGATCAAATGAATCCAGTTTCACTTCGTCCTTGTTAAGCTCCCTCTTTCAAAGTCGGATCAAACTTATATTTGTTCCGTCTTTATTTCGACTCTTCACAAAGCACAGTGAAGGAAGTCGCATATTCTGAGGGACAAATTTACGCGACCCATTGGTCCTAATTCCTCGGAAACAAACTAAAATGTTTATCTTCCGTAAGTTTAAAACAAAAACCTTGAGATACCACACATCTTCAAGCCCGCAAACATTTCAAGCATGAAATGTGGCATACGAAAGAAAAACTCAACCTTCGACACAGCGAGACGTCGCTAACGCTCGGAAAACTGTTTTTCGTCAAAACTTTCCGAAACGGAATGGTAACCTTAAAAACAGTCCGTTCGCGACTATAAAGCATACACACCTTCTTATACATGTATCCTTCGCAAAGGGTTCAAAAACGATTATATCAACAAATAAGTTTGTTGCTGATCACAATAAACTCTTAACGTCCTCAACAGGCTAAGCCATCTCGTAGAGATAGCTCTCGAACACCCGATACAAGGGTAATAGCGCTATAAAAGAAATCCGAAATTTTGGTCAGCACTTTCGGGAGACTTAAAAATTGTCCTCGAAGAGATGCTCGATTCCTATCATACAAGTCACATAAGTCGAGAACATATCACGGACTTTAAAGTGGGATGGAATCAGGTCAAAAGTGATACAGGAAACGTAAGCCGAAGTAGTCATCGCACCCCCTAAAACCGTGATTAAACCTAGGTCTTACCCTAAACCCAACACACTGGTCTCTAACGTCTCAAGGCATGATATCGAAAAGATACGAGATCCTGAAAGCATGTCTATTCGTCTATATTTAAGCACACACAAGACTTTGAAGAACTTCTCAAACATCTTGAACGAGCAACGAATAGGACGATCCAAAAAAGAGTTGGGAACGAGATGACAACTCGTATCCTTCCCTCTATACTTAACAAAAATCCGAATCAACTTAAAATCATTTTCAAGAAAAAGCCTAGTTTATTAATTAAAATAAATCGCAAAGAGGTCGGGATCCAAAGCCACACGTTGTCAGTCCCGAAATCATAAGTATGGCCACACTCGGCCAAAATAAACAGCCTACAAGGATGGTCTCGAGGCGGAAAAAGGTCCAATATACAATGTCGTTGGCAGCAACGTGCCTGATAATGTCTACACGACACACAACTAAACCATAAGGGTCTCACTGGAAAACAGGAAAAAAGAACCTTAACTCCGGAACGAACTACGAAAGGCTTGATCCCTTTTACAAGGTTATGTAGGCAGCCTTCACAAGGCGCAGCCCCAATCCTACTGCATTCCGCTCTTAGAGGAATAAGTAGACCACTTTCAACGGACATTTTCAAACATTGATTCCGCCTAACTTACCAAACCTACAAAAACCGCTCGCTAGAACCTTGCGATTCTAACGAGCTGGGGGGCTAACAGTTGGGGTCAAAATCGTTTACGACGGAATCAACGTCATAAACCTATCGGGAAAATGCGTTTTTGGTGAAGGAATCAGATAATGACTCGGAAAAAGGGGAACGGGAAAAATCAAGGTCAAATCTCGACTGACCATAGAGGAGCGGTCTGCGCAAATGAGCCATCATGAATAGTTTGTCCAAAGACCTCCGGTAAACGTATCCCCGAACGGAAATATGAAGAAACGACTAGAAGACTCGATCATCCCACTCCCCAAACGAAAAATATGGCCGAGCAAGATGTCCAGCTTGTCGAATGGGCAAATCAATCCACATGGGTCGACCAACTCGCCCGTACTACGAGTTGGACGGCACGGACCAACAAACTCGGATGTACGTCGAGTTTGACGGCACGGCCCAACCAACTCACCCGTACGGAAAGTTGGACGGCACGGACTAACCATATCACCCGTACGGCGATTTGGACTGTCCAACTCGCCATACAGGCGAGTTGGACGGAACAGACCAACCAACTCGCTCGTACGGCGATTTGGATGGCACGAAACGACTAACTCGCCCGTACGACGATTTGGACAAGGCCAACTCGTAATACGGGCGAGTTCGAAAAGGCAAAATCGCAATATGGGCGAGTTAGACGGCACGAACCAACCAACTCTTGTCCAACTCGCCGAACGGGCGAGTTACATGGCATGAGCAATTTGACCCGCTCGTTCGGCAAGTCGGATCAAATGAATCCAGTTTCACTTCGTCCTTGTTAAGCTCCCTCTTTCGATACTTGATCGAACTTATATTTGTTCCATCTTTATTGGGATTGACATTGAAACTTTACCGAAAGAACTTGTTTTCTCGAGAAAGGATCAGGTCGATCGTATGAGACGATAAAGGCTAACTAAACACCTAGAGTCACACGCCCCATACGAAAGATCCTAACTCTCAGACAACGTCGTCTTAGAAATGCTCTTTCGATAAAATCATAGAAACGCCTACGTCAAAAAACGGCCCGACGAGGTCTAAAGCTAAAGGCTTACTAGCGATTTTATCCGAAATCAAGCCCAAAATTTGTGACGGTTTATCTTTTATTTTGCAGGAAGGGATAAATGTTAAGTTCCAAAGATAAATATCAAGATCGAAGGATAAATGCTAAGTTTCCGAAGATAATCATGAAGATCGAGGAAAAAAAGATTATTTCCGCGAAACGATAAATTCGACCAAGGGCAGAAGGGGAAAGAAAAAACCGCCTCTAGAGGAGTATATAAGGACTTCAAGGATGATGATGCAGAGGACACACGAAAATCTCCACTAAGAGCAAACATAGGCTCCCATCGTGTTGTAAACTCTCATATGCAAATTCGGAATAAGACATTTATTTGCTCTCTTTTTGATGCTTACTTTGTTCTCAATATTTACTTCGTATTCTGACTGATTGGCATGTGGTTTAGCAGATATTCGGGACCTCTGGGAAACTATGGTTTCCCCTGCGTTCCTAATTCAACGGAAATCGACAGTGCGAATTTTGGTTCCCACAGTCATCGATAATGTACCTACCCCTATGCATCTTAGGAAATCATCTCAATCTTTTCTTTTCTTAAGAGGCCTAAGAGGCCTAAGAGAGAGAGAGAGAGAGAGAGAGAGAGAGAGAGAGAGAGAGAGAGAGAGAGAGAGAGAGAGAGAGAAGAGAGAGAAGGGAATCAGAAGCACGCATAATTTTACCTTTCAGACTTGCAGGAGGAATCCGATCTAATGTATGCTAAACCCCAAAGCAAGCAAATAAGTCAAATTAGGTTGGAGGTCAGCTTCGGTTCCTTCAAACCTTCTAAACAAGTGTGATATAAGCGGCAGGATGATTCACTTTGGTATCACTAGTACTCTCTGCAATCAACAAGTCTAATAATAGTTCTATCGAGTGGTTAGATAAAAAAAATAATTTGATCACAATCCCTTCTAGATCTATAAGAACTTAATAAAACACACAGAAAAATAAAGCTCAAAATAAAATACAATATCAATAATACCTCCCTGATACTTAATAAACATTATCCCCAGTGTTATACAATCCAAGATTGGTGAAGAAAATAAACCATAAGTAAATGTTTAAAAAGGAAGAACGGTATACCTGCTCGCTGATATGAGTGTCAATCAATATTATTGTTCCACTCTTGATCTACATTGATCAAATGTCGAGCGATGCTTGCGCATATTTCTTCCTCGATTTTTTTACTTTAAATAGAAAAAAAAATCCAAAATTAGTAAAAACAAAAAATTAAAACTAATTTAAAACTTATCTGATAGTGCGTTGCCTCCCACTCATAGCTTATTTTCAGTCATTAGCTTGACGTTTGGAACTCTGAGTTAGCTTGGATGAGATTGAGAACTTGCTCCAAAAAAATTTCCAATGTCCATTATCTTCACCTTCATCACACTTTTTGTGAAAGCCTCCATATAATCTTCCCCTTTGTTTATCATCTTAACAATAATGAGTGCTCGAAGCATTGCAAATGGCTGTGAGAAGCATCTGCTCCGCCCTCTATATTTCTTGACACCATCAGAGAAGTGATGAATCAATGACAACTGAGGACCGCCCTTGGTCCTTTCCCCCTTCTTCCAGCTCCTCTTCTTCTTTCTGCTATTTCCCCAGACTTGGCTGTTTTTGTCTTTGCGTGTTGAGATACCCGAGGGGTATCAACCGACACAGAGGGTGTAGTGTCGATCGACCTCTACCAAAGAGACCTTTTTGACATCATCTTCTACACCTGATCTTTCCTGAGAAACAGCTGCATGCAGAAAATCTTCTACTATCCCAATGCAGTATCTCAGATGCTCACTTATGTGGGTGGAATAGGCAGTTCTACTTCAGAAATAGCACTAGGAACCACAAACTTCACAGGGTCATGTATCCTCTTCAGTTTATTGTGAAAACCAGCAGCTTCATCAGCGCAGATAGGTGGTCTCAGGTGTTCGTGGACAGTAAGGTAAGAGGCCGCAGACTTGTGAATTCTCTCCTCAACTGGTTCCAGCTCATTTAGGTAACCTGGCAGTCTGTGCAACAATGAGTGTCGATCTATACCAGGTAAGCGGTGTCGAACGGATCTAGGATTTGGTGAAGTTTCAAGATCTTTTTCCGAAGTGTGTTAATCGTCGTCAAGCTTCTGCTCTGAATCCTGACCCAAATCATCATGTTGTGCTTCATCGAATTGCTTCAAGAAATCCTCTAGCGCCAAGAAATCTTCCATAGTGATCTCTTTATCATAATCCAAATATTCAACATGTTCTTCATCCTCTAGCTACAAGAATTCCTCTAGTTCCAAGAAATCTTCCATGGTGATATCTCTGATCTCATTTAGGGAAGGAAAACAACTTTATACATCGGTGCTCTTTAGTGTCGAGTCTGTAATGTGCTGAAGACAACTCGATCTTGGTGTCGACTGACAGCAGGGGCTGGTGTCGATTGATGCTGAGGTCTCAGTGTCTATCGACACTGAGGTCTTAGTATCACTCAACACTGAGGTTCGATTGCCAGTATGCGCTTCGTCTACCATATATCTCAGCATTGATTCCATCTCGATCTCTAGATTTTCTGCAGCATCATAGAGAAAGTTGTTGAGGAAGGGGTTAGTGATGTCATTCAGGGTAGTGAAAGTTCCAAGTGTAAAATTCTTAAGCCAACATGCTGCTTCTTCATAAAGAGAGAATGGGAATAACTCGCAGAAGTAGTAGTCTTCAGAGACTCCATTTCACATAATGGTCGACGCTAGATCTTTGAATGTTTCGAGGTGGTCAGTGGGACATTCATGAGGAAGACCATGAACAGGATGCTGACCCACAAGAGAGACATATACATCATTCAGATTAAAGTCATTCCTCCGGATGGTAGAACGACGAATCACAGACCTAGTAGAGTAAAAATCCTCAGGACTGTTGTAATCTCTAAGTGCCCTATGTCGTCCAGTCCCAGCATTCTCAGAAACAGCAGTAGCACCAGAGATTGCAGTCCCCTTGTGCATAAATCAATTTTCCTGCACTGTTACGAGCGCGACCTTCTTGGTCTCGTAAAACCCATTCTTGTAAAAACTCAGTATTAGTACCTCGATCTCTCTTTCTTCCCGCAAGTAGTGTCAATCGACATCGATAAGTTTGTGTCAATCGATACTTGGTTTCCTATATTGTCGATCGTTGCAGCTTGGAGGATGTCAATCCATACTTCTCTCGTAGACTTACAGATCGTGCGTGAATCAGCAGGCTCCTTCTTAGAAGAACCCAAAAACCTCTTCTCATTGCTTCCTGGTACTACGATGTATGTACATGAAACACAAGAAATATTTTTTTGTATGTAAGTAAACTAAAATAGATAATACCTAGCTAAATCAAAAAAATTGAGTCTAATCGCAAATCTTCGCTCCCTGGCAACGACGCCAAATTTGATATGCTCAAATTAACCCTAGAGCAACTTTACTCTCTCAAAAAGTGGTTCAGTTATAGTACTTAGGAATCAAATCCATAGGGAGCGTGGGTACACAATAAACTAAATGCAGTCGCGATTAAGCTAGTCAAATAGAT
This sequence comes from Moricandia moricandioides, assembly GCA_905132885.1. Classification (NCBI taxonomy): domain Eukaryota; kingdom Viridiplantae; phylum Streptophyta; class Magnoliopsida; order Brassicales; family Brassicaceae; genus Moricandia; species Moricandia moricandioides. The sequence goes on from CAJHQQ010002341.1 coordinate 47,244, forward strand.
TTAAAAGTAGTCATAAAATAGCAGTTGATTGATCTAGTATGTTGTAAACAATAATAAGAAATACCTAGATCCAGAGTTTTAGGAAATCATGATTATAGTGTATAGATGATAAGGATATAAATCCTAGAACTCAAAGTCTAAAGCAAGATATCCAACATAAGCAGGAGTCTAATCAGATCACATAAGTCCTTGTTCCAACTCTCGTATGTAAACTCGAAAAGACCGTCGATCGATGCTATTGAACAAACATCGATCAATGCTTGCTTAATTGAAGAATTACGTCCTATTCGATATGTTAAATATAATTCCTAGACCAACTCTTGTATTTATCTAGAAACCTTGCTCAACATGATTAATTCAGGTAATGATCCTACTCTTGTAATTCTCAATTATCCTAAGTCATGGTTCTAGTTAGCTACTCTAGAACACAAGCAATAATCAAAATTTTATTGAAGGATCTTATTACACACTAGCAGTTCTATTGTTTGGCTAATATATCGATACCATTAATAAACATAAGCCTAACAGATGGATCTACTCAGACATGATTAAAGAAACATAAATCAAAGATGAATAGAATAGAAATAATTAATAAAACCAAATTAGTTCCAAGAGGACTCTGAATGATTTCCTCTCTTCTCTCGTAACCCTAGAACTATGAATAACAGAAAGTGTAACCTAAATAATGGCTTAGAAAACACCTAAATAGGGTTTAAAGTCGGCCAAGGGCATTTTGGTTATTTGTCGTGGATTCTAGGCTTAAGTCGGTCATAAAATAAAATCTTACCGTCTACTGGAATCACCTTCAATCGACATCAAGGGTGTGTCGTCGATCGACACTCCTTCATCTCCTCGACAGCTTCCTCTCGCGGGGCAGACGGACCACTCTTCAGTAAAATAGGCTTAACTTTGGATATCAGTACCTGATTTACCTCAAACCGGTGGCATTAGGAATATAACTAAAAATATATTATTGTGTCAAAATATCATCTCAATCTACCTGTGGGAAGGTCTCCATCCATATCTAAACTTCTGACGTGTCTGCACAGTTCTTCATCTCAAAAAGCTCCAGAATCACCAAAGTTTTCCAAAACATACCTTGACCTGAATATACTCTAAATAAACTCCAGACCCATATAATTGACTCTAAAAAGAACATATATCATGGCCTAGAAGTGATAAAATCCATGGTATATCAATGTCCTCGAGCTACCTTGGTTGTCCACAAGACACATTTGAAGATAACATTGAAGATGACCAATATGTGGAACAACGCTTTGATGAAAATGTACTCTCACCAGAATAGAGTGTGAAGGCAGATGAGCTTTGCAAATAGAACCCAATTTTGATGAGTGACATGGCCGCGATGCATATGTTAAATCTTATGTCACATCATGCAACACTAGAAGAAAGAGAGCTCACATACATTGAGATAAATGTTGTTCATCAGCTTAACAAGTGATATATTGGGTTCCACCAACCATCTAGAAGGTATATGCAATTCGACTTTAGAACTTCAGTTTTAAGATAGTTGCTTACCTTTTGTTGAAGATATTGCCTTTGATTTGAATTCTCATGTGCTCATCAATAAGTGTCTTGATCTTATATGTGAAACTAGAAAACTAGATGATTTGAGAGTAGAAAAACTTGCTAGAGGTCATTCTGAAGTTTGTTTTGACAAGAACTATATTTGTCCTTTAACTGATCTCGAAACTGACTTTTTGATGCTGGATGAACCTAGACCTCTTCTTAAACTAGCTGATTTAGGGGATGAACTTGATATGGGTAGGCTCTTGCTTGAGATAGAAAATCCCCATGGAGAAACCAAACATGAGAATGTGAATATTGTGTTTTACTTTTTGAAAACCTCGTTTGAACGAGTAGTGGACTTTGGGTTTCCACAAAATTCATTTCATTCTCATGTCCCTCTGAACCTCAAGGAGCATTTCATAATTGATGCTACATATAAAGTGAACCTCATTGATGAAAAATCTTTCTACTTTCTATGGATAGTATTGTGCTCCTTTGCACACTTTGTTTCTTGTCCTAGTAGGAGAAAGACCAAAGGTACATTGGCTCAACCTTTCGATACTTATGACTAGCGAGCTCAAAATTCAAGCTAGAGACTTAAATCAAGCGTGTTTGGGAGGCACTCCCATGTTTATCTTTTGTATATATAATTATCTATCTTTTTGCTTGCTTTAGTGTGTTCGAATAAGCTTAGGGACAAGTTTTGGGAATTCTAAATATTTCCAAAGGTTATGTCAAAAATTCTAAGGTCACAATAAGCCCTATCTCCTCATTCCTTTCTCTCATAAATCCAATTTCAAGCAAGTGCATATTTAACTTTGTAAACACTTAGTTCTTTCATCTTTGATTTCTCCTTTGATCTCTCTTTCAAGTTTACTCTCACACAAGGGACTATCTAAAGTAAGTTTGGGGGAGGGTATACTATCTCACATTGTTTTTTGTTTTTTCTTCTTGTCATTGAGTCTCATGTATTGCATTTTTCATACTTATTTGCATAGAAAACCCTAAAAATGAAAATTTTTGAAACAGAAAAAGAAGCATTTAGTTTTATATCTTGTTTCATTTGCATCTTTAGTATTAAGTCTAAAAGAATATATGTTGCTTTCATATGCATAAGGAGTTTTCATTTAATTACCTTGCAAAGAGCACAAGTCTAGAACTCAACATGATACCCTAGCCAAACATATCAAGTAGCTTAAACATCACTTGAAAAACTTGCATGCTTCGAGCCTTGAAAACTCTTCTTGAAACTTGTTGTTTGTCTGATATTGACATTGTTCTTAAAATAAACTCCAAACTGAATTGAGGCTTAATGAACTTAACTCTTGAATATGGGAATTTGTATACGTGATCATATCATAGATACATACACATTTCAGTTCATCTTTATCCATTGTATCACTCTTTGATAATCCCAAATGACATCTCATTACCCTTTAACCCTTGCTATCCTTTGAAACCTTAATTGAATTGTTTGAGTGAGGCCTTTTATTGATAGCTTGTCATGTGTAAAATTTTGAGAGTATTGGGAGTGACATTGGCTTGTTCTCATCTTTGCCAAGCTTTAGGACCTCATTTGAGCTAGAATTTAGGATGGGAAATGTGTTGTGGTGATGAAAATACTTTGATCTTGGGTTTGAAGTGAGAAATAAGTGAAAAGAAATAAACCAAAGAGTGATAAAAGAAAGATAACTACTAGAGATGAAAAGAAAAGCCCTAGATGTGTTGAATAGAAAATGCACAAAAAAAAGTATGAAATAATGGGGAAAGCAAAGAAAAGGATGAGTTAAGTAGAATAAAAAATCCCTAGGTTGTTAGTCAAATAAAAAGAAAATGTTCATTGGGTTAGTGAGAAAGAGCGTGATCTTTTGGGTCTTTGGGATGAAAAGAGAATGAGTTTGATACCAAGAAGAAGTGTAGAGCTTGAAAGCATTTAGTAAAAGGGTAGAATGATGCGAACTGATCGGTGTATACATGAATTGCTCATTTTCTTAGATAAATTTTACATAATGGCATCGCTCCTATTCTTAAGTAGAAGCCACAATCAAAAGATGAATTGAAAACCTTCCCTTCTTCATCACAATGAGCCATTTTTACTTACCAAGCTAAATGATTGAGATCAAGTACCCATTTTAAAGAATTCACCTTGTATGCTTGTTTTATTGAATGTGAAAATTGTCATAAAAGATTTGTTGATTGATGAGTATTACGACTTGTGTAGAGAGGCATAAGAGTCTTGATAGGATGTCAGGTTGAAGGCTATAAATTCTTTCTTTTGGTTATAAGCTTTCATCTTCAAACGTCTCCTCCTATAAGTTCTTGAAAGTTTACTTGTGGACAATTAAATGACAAGTTTTGGAGAGTTGATATATTGTGTTTTTCATTGAATTAACCATCCATTTTGCGTACATATTGGGCATTTAGATTAGCATTTAGGCATCTTTAGGTTGCATTTCCATGCATATGTCTTTATTAGGTATTGGAGTGTCCTTTTGAAGTCCTTGGAGGTGTTTGGGACCAATTTCAATCAAAGGAATGAGGATTGAGCTTTGGAAAAATGAACCAAAGAAATGGTTTGACCGCGGGTCACATACACGGGTGAACGCAGCCCGTAAATTGCAGCCAGGATGCCAAGTGAGCTTAGGAGAAACCGTGGAGGTCTATCGCGGGTTAAATCCACCCGTGGAATGCAGGCAGGGTGGACGAGTCGAATAAGAGGACGAACACGGACAGCCAACATGGGCAACCCTGTCCGTGGTTTACAGGCAGGGTGGACGGATGGAGAATGGATGAACGCGGATGAAAGCCGCGGGTAAATTTTTCCGTTGTTTGGCATCAAGACCAGATTTTATCCTTTTTGGGTCGACCCAAGACTTTTGGGCATACCCGATTAAAGTTTTAAGCTACTATAAATACGTCATAGACCTAAATTTGGGACCTATCTCATTTTCTCTCAAGATGTTGTCTACTTTTGTAAAATCTTGAATCTTTTGACATTTTTAGGAAATAGTTCATTTTATATTTGTTTATCTTGCTTATTAACATGATTAGCCTTAAATCTTATATTGGTTTAAGGTTTTTTATGGAGATTAGTGAGTAGTCACTTTGTGGTTCATTGGTTCGGTAGATTTGGGTGATTATGTGGATAATTAAGATGTTTCTTGCTTGATTAACTTGATATGTCTAGCCAATGACAATTGATGTTAAAAATGTTAAATGGTTATCATACTTGTGATTTATGCATATTAAATTGTGTTAGGCCACCGAAATTTGATGTTTAATACATGATGAGTATAGGGATTATTGTCACGGAAGTGAATAAGTCTATTTTAATGAGATCTAGACCTATAGACTTGTTGATTGTATTTGAAAATCCTAGACTGAATCTTGATCACTTGATATCAATTATCTTTGCCCATGGTTCTATCCTATTATTTGGCTGAAAGGTAAGTTCTTAGCCTTATTTCTTGATTGAATTTGAGATCACCTTTATTTATATTTTTAGGATCTTAGCTTGTTACCAATTAATCATCTTTCCATTTGTTAAGATTAAGGAAGTTTGTGTATTTTTAGTGTTATAGATCTCTAGTTCTTTGTCAATTTGATCATAAGTGCTACATCAAGATACCATTCGATTGTGATAGTGTGTACATTAGATTAATTAACTTGTGGTAAAACGCATAATCACATATCACTAAGCGATACCTTAGCAACACCATCTATGTGTGCAAGTTGTGAAAGAGTGCAATCTTGCTTTCATGTATACATCCATTTTTTTTAATCCTAAAAACAGTGTTTGTAATTAGGGGTGCAGTTTGAACAATAATTAAGTGTTTAGGGGCCTAAGGTTTTGTTTATTGAAGTATAAAGCTGTTTGTCGAGAAAACAAATACAATGAAAAAGAAAGAACTCGTCGTCGTCTCAATTATTCTCTCTCTATTTCTATATCTAAGTTCTCCCCCTCGGTTCGCATGCCTCCTACATTGAATGCCCTTTTTTATGTATACATATTCCCATATCTCGTTGCGTAGTAGGTTTGTCAAACGATCGGTTCGGTGGTAATCATTATGCTATTACTTGTGTTGGTCGGGGTAGTTGACGCTGCCTAAGATCGGCAGTAAGTGCTGCCTAGAGAATAGCCTCACTGTTTTGACTGTCCTCTTACTTTCCGTGTGGGTTAATCCTTTCGGGGCGTACCGTTCTTCTGGTCCAGATTTCTTTGATGGGTTTCCACAAGGTCCAACTCGCAAATGGGATGAAGGCCCATCCTCCAACAATACCCTCCCCCCCGGGTCCGGTGCGTGGATGCGCGTAGGATGCAGTTTGTCAAGATTTGAGCGAGTTGGAGTCCTAGGAACGATTTTGGTGCATGACGCTTCTGAGTAGCTTGCCTTATCTCGAAAATCAAGGTCGAGATTCATTTCCAGTTTTTGGCTGTCTACTGAGTGGTTTTCAATCACATTGATGGGCTCCGAACTAGTATACTTGCCACCCTTATCCATGTCCATTGATATACCATGGATTTTACCTATTTTACCTATGTTATATAGAGTATTTTTAGAGTCTTTTATATGCATTTTTGTATTGTTTTAGAGTATTTACAGGTACATATACTCATTGTAAGCAATTGGAGCTTTTGGGCTATTTTGGAGCATTTAGGATGCTCAGCAGAAACTCAGAGTCGGAGCCAGATTTATGAGTGAACCATTGATCGACGTCACACATTGTGCGTAGGCTTGAGAAATTACAAGTTTTGCCCAGAAGTTTTATTATTTGTAAGACAACTGCGTGGCCGAAATTTAGATTATATATTAGGGTTTTATATCTTAGTTTTGACCTAAGTCTAGAGTACCTAAGAAATAGTTGTCTTATAAGTTACATAAGAGTTGGAACACATTGCTACATCTATGGAGAGAAAGATCTGATCATCATTACAGCGAAGATCTTGAACTCCTTGTCTTTTTACTCAGCTTATTCTATGCAATTTATTCATAATTTATTCATGTTCTTTATTGCTATGTCTGAGTAGTTCATAATTAGAATTGGGTTATTCAATGGTAGTGATGTATTGTTGATTTTATAGAATTGTTAGGGTAATCTTCTTGGTTCTTTCTTTAAGTTACTCTTAATGCTAAGTTGAACTTGATCATCTCAACCTTAGAAATTAGGTTTCTATAACGCAAGCGAGAGTTTGGTTATAACCTGGAATCTATCTTAAACAATCTAAATAACCGGTAACAAACGAGAGTTGAATTGGAATTTTAGAGAGCCCATCAAACCGCGAACCAGTATTGTTTAGAATGAGCATCGTTCGATACCACCTGGTGGACATCGATCGATACTCAATTGAGATGCGCGAGAGCGATCTCCTAAATCCTAAAGTTTGAGTTCAAAACGATGCTTAATAAAACCCTTATAATCTATTAATCTGTTGTATCTAATCACAGCTAAGAATAGTCCCCAAGTCTAATCTCTTAATTTGATCTTCACAAACCAAATCAATCTTGAAATCGCTTTTATTGTTATTATTATAATTCATCTAGCTTTAATTCTAAAACAATAAGTCAATTGTGCAATCCTAGAGTCTTTGTGGATTTGATCCCTAAGTACTACACTAAACCTCTTATTTGAGAGAGTAAAAGTGGGAAATAGGATAATTTGAAAGTGAAATAAAACCCCACATCAGTCATCTTTGCGCATATTAATTGCTTCGCCTCAGATTATAAACTCATCTTGTTCTCTTTCGGTAAAGAGGTATCTCGTGCCCTTCCTAAGTCGTTTATTCTTATTGTCCTAAGGGTGTGCTTATATCGTCTCCGGCTCGTTTATTAGGTTCGTTCTTTCTCGGGTCTTTTTATTTGCTTATGTGTTTCCTTTCTGATGGATGATTATCTCGAATCGTTAGTCCGATCTCCTGAGATGGTGAATGTCGATGGTTCTCTACTTTCTTTGACGGCGGATGTTTCTCATACCGATCCTTCTATATCCGAAACTCCTATTTCTGAGCCCGGGGGAGATCTTGTCCTCTGATTTTTTATTTGTCGCATATTTCTAGCGCCGAAGGCGACGACTCTAATGACAGAGTTGAACCGAAGGAGACTGCTGCTGAAGGATCAGTCGGAGAGGTGATGAAGATGAGGGGGCTTCTCTTGTGACCGATGATTCTCTGGGAAAGCTTAGAACAAATTGTTCCTTCCATGACGGTATCGAGATGTGCGCCCAGACGTCGTAGGATAGGCCGTGGTCGTCTCCTCCGAGGTGGTTGTGTTTGTATGACTTCTATTTTTCCCAATCGAGACTGTGTTTTCCACTTCCATGGCTCCTTATTTCTTATGCCCAGGCTCGCGATATTGCTATCTCGCAGCGATCTATGGCGGGGATTTGTAATATGGTGGTGGCGCTTGTTCTTGGCGCGGAAGCCGATGTTGATATTTAAATTAAATTTTTCGATGCGATTTTCCAAATGAACATGATTTCTCGTAGAATTTCTCTGTGAGCATCAAAGCCCGTTGCCATCTTATGGAGGGGGCTCGTCTTACGAAGGCTAATTTATGGCAGCAGAGATACTTCTTCGTCAAAGTTGACTCGTCTTCTGTCTCTGATTTTCCGCCGTTCTTCATACCGAGTTGAATTCTTCTCCTGGTAGTCATTTGTCTATGGGTCGTGTCTGTTTTAGTCTCTTGTTTCTAATCATTCTCTCTTTCTTCCTTTCTTTGTTCTTTGTAAGTGCTCAGGCGAAGTATAAACAGCTTCCACCGTGGGTATCTGAACGCCTCGATCGTATTAGAAGTTTTGGGATATCAAGTTGGACTGATCTTGACGTGGAGAGAATACGTCGGAGAATTTCTCACATTAACGCTGGTACGCGTCATGTTGATTGTTCTCATTGTTCGTTTTTCAATCGTGAGTTATTTTTCGTTTAGATGTTCCTTAACCCCTTTTTCTTTCATCGTTTTCCCTTCTTTTTTTTCCGAAGCGCTTTGGGAGGTCGATACGGAGATGTATTTTGTTGCAGAGACGTCAAAGAAACGAAAAGAAAGGTCGTCGAAAAAGATGGGCAAGATCGAAAGGGTGATTCCTAGTTACTCTGATGTTATCAAAGAGATGGTGTTCAAGCGTTCCTTGGCGACTCATGGGCAAGCCTCGATCAACCGGAGTTCTTCCTCCCCTGTTATGACTCTAGCCCCAGCTCCGGCTGATCTTACTTTGGGGGAGTCGGCGCAGTCGGGTGTTCAGGAGGCTTCTGAGGGTACCATGATTGAGATCGGGAAACTGCCAAATGCAGGTAAGGATGGTTCTTCCCGGATGTATTTGTCCTATCCTTCTTTACCCAGGGAGACATCGTCACTGATGCCAATTTCTCCCTCAAATATTTCTTGGGCCGTGTCAAAGCCACCGGCGGGAGCAACGAGGAGACATATTATGGTGGACCCGTTACTTTGGAGGAAGGTTTGAAAAAGAGGAAGAGGTTTTCTAATCTCCATGCCCGGTCGTATCACTATGATGGTGATGGTTCGTTTTGACTGACCCAAAGGAATGTGCGAATTGTTTCCGCTTCTTTCGTTATCCGTTGAGCTCCACTCCCCTCGTAAATGATTTGGTTCATTCACAAGGTTATGCCGATTGGTACTCGCTCGATGCCCAAGTGAATTTGCTATCCTTTTCCATTTCCTCACTACGTATCTTCTTGTGATTGCAGTCGAAAGCTCACAGTAGTCGTCTTATCGGTCAATATGACCGACCGTGACTGCAAGAGGTTTCAAAGTGAACTTGAGTCGGAGCGCTGTTATTTAGCGAAAGAACGAGAGAAGGTCCTTAACCTTTCTTTGTCGGTGGAGCGTCTTGAGGAATCTTCAAAGGGTCTTAGGCCCGAGAAAAAAGGTTTGAAGGCTAGAGTCGACCAGCTGAAGGGGGATATTCTTGAGCGATCTTCAAGCGAGGAGAGGTTGCTGATTCAGAAAGCTTCTCTTGAAACCGAGGTGTCTCAGTTGTTGGAGTCTCTTCAGAGGTTGGTGGAGTTAGAGAGGGGGCGCGTTGAGTCGGAGATGTCAACTCGGTACGGGGCCTTTGTGGGAAAAGTTAAGGCGTATTTGATGGATCGAGACTCTGTTCGTCCTGCCATTATGGCGAAGAATCAAATAGTGGGAGTCGTGGAATGTCATAAAAAGTATATAGCAAGGAGGATCCAAATTCCTGCGGATAAGTTAGCTGAGAATGAGTTTGCCTTAGCGACTCATTCTAACGCTTTAGATGAGATGGACGTTCATGAGCTGAACTTGGAATATCTCCCGATTTCCTTTGTTGATAGTGAGAGCGGAAACCGAGATGAGATGGTGGATTAACGTGAGCGATGTTGGTTGTGCATCTTTATGTTGTCATTCTTTATTTGTCTCTCGCCTCCCCCCCCCCCTTTTATATGTCGGTCCTGACATTCGAGACCGTTGCTGATTTCTTTGTTTAAGACTTTTCTCTCGTATCGTAATAGATGGTTTTGAACCGGTATTTGCTTCTTCTTCTTCTTTTTTTGCGTAATAGAGATTTTTATGATTGTGCTTGCAAGACGATCTTCATCAATTGTCTCGTGGGATTTGTTGTTTTTCATTTTTGGAGCGGGACTTGGCCCGGCTTATCCCCTTTAAGGTGGAATCGAGATAAATGTGCAGGCGTACTCAGCTTAGCACCTATCCGATCTCTGACCCATTCGAGTCTGATCTCAGCTCCATTTGGGGCCTCGGGTTTTCTAGGCCCGTTACTGCAGAATATCTTTCTTTTTCGGAGAGCGGGACTCGGCCCGGCTTATCCTCTTTAAGATGAGATCGAAATAAATGTGCGAGTGGAATTGGTTTAGAACCTATCCGATCTCTGACCCGTGCGAGTCTGGTCTCAGCTTTGTTTGCGGACTCAGTTTTTTTAGGACCGTTGCTGCAAACGTTATTTCTTATTTTGGAGAGCGGGACTCGGCCCGGCTTATCCCCTTTAAGGTTGGATCGAGATAAATGTGTGAGCGGACTCGTCTTAGCACCTATCCATCCAGCGTTTCCTTCGTCCACTTCGATAAATGTCCTAGAGATTCCTTGCCTAGTTGGCGAAGAGATGGTTTTAAGTCCTTTAACTTCTTCAAGAACCGAAACATAGCAGATATCGAGACGAATAGAGGTTGACTTTCATCCCAGTAGCTTGAAACCACCGAGGGAAACTAATGTAGTTTAGTTTGAACATTTTCAAACTTGAACGGCCTTCTTTTCCTCACTTCATCAACCTCCATAACAAATCTCCCTCGAAGATGGTCTGAAGAACCCCCTGCTTCGAAAGTGCAATAAGAGTTTGGATAATTTTCCAGCCATTTTTCATTTACTATAAGCCTTTCCAATTTCTTACAAATGAGACCCGAGTCCCACTTGTTACACCAAGTAAACAATGTCCCATGATATTTTAAGTCCACCATAGAGCAGTCCATGACCACATTCTGAAAATCTATCATTCTCATTGTTGTATGCTGACCAGCTTCATAGTTGGAGTGCTCCCGATCATCTAAAGTTTCATTGAAGTCGCCACATATCATCCATACGAAACAATAGAGAATGGCGGTGATACTAAAGATCATCCCAAAGCTGCCGTCTCCTTCCGCTTCATTGGAGACATAAACAAAAGAGCAAAAAATTCCTCAATTTTTTTGCTTCCAAAAGAACTGAAACTGTAGTCAGTTAATCACTTTGAAAAACAGGAGCGATCCTCATGGCATCTCACCAAACCACCCAGATGCATCCCAAACGGTGAGTTTCGTTGTTAGACATGAAAGACTAGCCTTTAAAAATACTAGAAAAAAAACCTTTTGTGCTTTATTTTCTTTGACTTTCGTCTCCAATAAGCACCCAAACTGCATACCCTCTTTAAGTACCCACTGCCGGATTACGGAATGTTTTGAAGATTTGTTTAAGCCGCGAACATTCCAAAAGAATCCTGACATTTAATTTTTTTTGGTGGTTTTCTTCTTTCCAATCACACCATATGCACCTTCCTTTGCAACATCTCGTGTGATATTATTTGCTTTTGCAGCACGACGTAGAGAGACTCGGGTTCCCGGTTCGTCTTGTGGCAACACTGATTGTTATGGAACATCTTCCTCATCATCGCTTACTTCTTCCTCCTCAATTTCTTTATTTTACAAGGAAAGTTCTTCCATGTCATTATTTTTGTCTTTATTCCTCATTTTGTTCCTCATTTTGTTGAGGCAACTCTTCTTCCATCTCATCATCTAAAAGAACAGAGAATCCTGAGGGTGTAGATATGGATTTTTCCTAGTCCTTTAGCTCAAGCTGACGCCCCACTTTGCTTGGCGAAACTTGTAGAAGCCGGAAAACCGAATCGATAGAAACGATATAAATAAAACGATGTTAAGGAAATATTCGATTCAAAAGACGAGATAAAAACCGAATAGAATCAGACCATGGAGTCGAGACGAATCTCTTTCCTTAACTCTTAATATTCGCTCCGTAGTGAGACGGACTTGTACGAATTAGAGCCCATGATACAACCATGATAGACGATTCACGCTTCACTCGTGAACGTCCCTGACGAACTAATAAATCTACGAACACTCTCTAAAACTTACGCTAGGGATTTGATGGTTTTCTTTGAGAAAAACGTTGAGGATTGAGGAAGGAGGAGACGACTTTATTAAGAAGACTAGTGTAGCGGTTTTTCGAAACGGTAGCGAAAATCTCGAGAGTAGTGCGTTGAGAAACTTTCTCCGCAAGATCTCGTCGTTCCTATCCAGTTTCGAATAGATAAACACAAACGTCATGCTGTTTTATGGAATTAAAATGGCAAAACGTTGGGCTTAACTGGGCCCAAAAAGAACATCTTGTAGTGGCCCTGGGGCCACATTTACCCAAGCCCAAGCCCAAGCCCGAGCCGGACGGCGGCGCACGCGTGGGGTGCCTCCTCTCTCTGAGCTTTTTACACTATGCTATCAAAGAGTCATATATATACAACTCAAAATCCTCTTTTCTAACCAATGTGGGACAAAACTCAACTTGTGAGTTTCATGTGTTCAAGATCACAACTTCATCACATCATTTCTCATTCAATTTAAATCTGTTTTTGAAGTTTCAATATATCAGATTGTAGTACTCATTGCAAGCTTTACAATGATCTATTAACATGATCAAGACGACCACCGGTTTGGCCGGAAAAGCCACCGGAAAAGTCAAAAAAATCATTGTGTCAAAAAACAGTTTCCAACAAAACTCTCTCCCATGGCTTCTCCTTACCAGCTGTATCAACATTATGAGTCTTAAAAGACTCAAGCAGAAGCTTTGTTTCTTCTGTTCCTTGCTTGTTCTCCTTTTCATCAGAGACTGTTGTTTTGTCAGATTTTCTCCAAGATCCAGTTGTACATGTGCAGCCTCTTTTGATTGCTCCTCTGTTTCCTTGTTGGAGACAGCAGCATCTTTTGAATTCTTCTGAATTATCTTCTTAATATGTGAAGGAAATTTTTCCTTTGAGTGACCCCATTCTCCACAGACACATTTATCAGAAAGCCATGGGTATATCAATTCAATTGTAATCTTCTTTCCTTTAAGCCAAAACATATGTGTCTTTGGGAAACCTTTTGATATTTTTGCTTCAACAAATATTTTTGCCTTGTCAAAATTGTTGCACAATTCTGTTTATGGATTGAGTCTCTTCGGAATTCCCACTGCACTCGCTATGAATCCCAAGCCTAGACATGAGAACATTGAGTGAGGAACGTTTTTTATCTTTACCCACATAGGAATCATTTTGATTTCTTCCTGAACTTCTTAAACTACAGGAGCCCATTTAGAAACCCCCATTGGTATGCCAGCGATGTTCCACATACCTCTTCGTAACACTCTTGATCTTGCTTTAACATCCTTTACTCTGAATTTAACCAGCATCTCGCTCACTGGGTAGACATCAATACGATTTGTCTTGTCCACAAGAGGCCAAATCTTTTAACTATCACATGTATTTTTGCCACATGTGGCGCTGAAGAGAGGAACCGACCAATCGAAAGATCATCCCAGAGTGGCTTGTCCTCCAACACCTTCTCGGAACCACTATCCTCTCTGATCCAGAGAGACTTTGTCGATTCTGCATCACTTGCACCCACGAACCCTTTTTCGTTGGTATATTCTCAGTTGAAGCCAAAGCGGTTTAGAAAGTGTTCTCTTGTGAATCCATATGGGTTTCAGAGGTGTGCCCTTGTCTCCTGGTGTTCACATAGTCGTGTTTCCGGCTGCAGCTCCAAACATCTTTATTGCTTGCCAAAGATCCTACTTTTTGTTTTACCTTTGGGATATTCAAGGGCCATGGAGACACCATACTAATCCCCAAATAGATGGTGCGGCCTACGGATGGACTCTCACTCCAGATATTCAAATGGGCCGTAAGATTGGTCCATATCCGCGTGGCCACAAGGTGAAATGTAGTGGGGTGCCTTTGAACCTTGGTTGCTTAGCAACCCAAAGTCCACTTACCACTAGACCACCACCTAGTGGTTACCAAAGATCCTACTTCTACGACAAAATTATTCAAATCAATCATGTTTTGTGGTTTGTTATGAAACTTAAACACTAAAAAAACAAAAAAAAAAAACTAGTAATGTGGAAGTTCTCTTTTTCCAGTGGTTTGAGTAAGGTTTCGTTAATGCTTATACACTAAGAGGTTTGGGTTTGAATTCCCAGAGAAGACGAATTATACAAAATATTAGAGATTATGCAGAATATTGGAGCAAAGGCTTACAAGAGATCATCAGTATGACGCAAGGAGTACCGTTAGGAATGGATCACATAGGAAGGCTTAGGGTAATGCACTCAGACATCAGTCTTCATACGACATGTAGAATTTTTGTTTGTATCATTGTCTATGAAAAGTTTCTGATAGTTTTTAATGCATAATTAACCATTGTAAAAAATTAGTAGGATTTACAGTTTGAAAAACATGATTTCTTTTTCCTGAAACAAGAAGACCTAATAGTGAAAGTTAACATCTTTGGTTATTGAAAAAAGGAATACATCTTTAGGGCATCGACCAAAACACTGTTTAACCCCATATTAAAAAAAGTTATTCTTTAGCCATAACACTAAATTTCACACTAATTTTTTTTAATATTATAGTTTATTTACTATTTCAATATATGATCATATTTAAATACTACATTAAACACATTACATTATTTTTTTAAAAAAAATATTACTATTTCAATATATAATAAGATTTAAATAATATATTTAAATAAATTAGTTTAATACATATAATATTTTAATATGCATATTTAATTTATTATTTACATGTAATTATTTTATTATTTTTCATTTATTTATTTGAATATTTTATTAATAAAAATAAATAAATAGTGTTAATGAGGTGAATAATGTTAGAGCAAATTTGATATGATATTATAGTCTTGCAATCTAAAATAGTGTTAGTGTTGGATTTGAGAGATTTTTATGTGAAAATCACACTAATAGTTTTGTTTTAGTGACCCACTAAAATTAACTTTAAGAAAAAAAAAACTATTTTGATTTTGCGTGTAATTAGTTGTTACAGAAGAGCGATTTTTTGTTTTGTAACGAATTAGAATTAGCTACGATTAAGATAAATTGTTAATAATATCACAAGTTAATTAATACTTTTCAAAAATACTTTCAATTAAAAGTATATTAAAATTAAGGTTTACACTTTAGTGATTATTGTTTAGGATTTAGTGTTAAAGGGGTGAGTTTGAGTTTCTAAATGTTTAGAAAAATTAGTTTAGTCTATTTTTATCATTAATTTAAAGTAATTTTAAAAATAGTCATTAATTAATGATAAATTTAAAAAATGGTATCAAACTTATGGTATAACTGAAATTTTTGTTATAATTATTGACAATATTGTAGAATGAAAAGTAACAACTTTATTAAGAGCAGCTGACTATTCTAGTGAGTCTTGACTGCTAGGTGAATTTCTATACGGGTCAGCAACACTACGAGTCAAACACCATTTCGGCGCGACCTGACAAATCCCCATTCAGACCCGACCCATTTCTCATAAATATTACTAAAGTTTAATTTAGTGACTTGTTACATTAAACAGGAAACAAAACTGGCAAATAAAAAAGATCTAAATCTTAATCTCAGTTGAGTTGTACAAGATGCGCCCTCTTCCACCAGCCACATAAAACCAAAGAAATTAACAAATCAGACAAAAGAGAGAATATCTAACAAGACACATCAATTGATACCAATTAGACCATCTCTATTGGTACTATTAGGGGAAAATGACACGCCGCAGCGAAAACTACTACGATCGTGTTCCCTTAATCTTGTGAGAATCTATGAAGAAAATACTTCGACAATATCAGGATATACCATAAGCCATGATTTAAAAGAGATAAACACCTTTTTCGTAGGAAAACTTTTTCGATGTGAGAAAGAAAAACATACAGGATCGTAGTCCACTAAAAAACCACTATATAAATGGGTATGAGTACAACCACGTTCTCCCTATTCAATAAACTAAACAGAACATAAACTCTAGCTACAAAAGCTATCTCCAACACAAGATACTACAACAACAAGAAAGTAACACAAATCTTCAAAACCGGCAGCAACAAACGACCTCATCTCACAAGGATTCCCATAACCAAAGACTAATCCCTCCCCCCCCCCCCCCCCCCCAAGAAAATCCAAGATAAACAAGTCAACAACACATGTGCCAAATTTCAGCTTGTACAACGAAGATCTCGCCATCGAATTTATCAAACACTCAAGACAACATTGCTAAAGAACTATGGCGATCAGGTTCACTAAAACACACACAACAGAAGATCCAACGTTAAAATCCAAATCCTTTCAGTGAACTTCTAACCCACTAACTGAAGAAGTTTCCCACAAAATATCAGACCGGCTAGGATCCGTTTGAACCTCCAAACCTGCCTTTACAAACCCTGACGAATTTTGCCTCCTTCTTTCCTTTTCTCTTTTTTTTTTCTTAAGAGTCTTCTTGATTACTCTTTTTTTTTGTCAACACGCTTCTATAACCACACAAAATTAGGTTAAAAGACTTTATATAGTATTTTACTAACATCCAAGGCCCAATACTAATCTTATGGACTAATACCAATGGCCAACTTCCAAGTTTGGTTATCACCAACCAAGCCCATTGGGTTTCCTCCACTAGGAGGAACCCAAAAAACTGTTCCCTCCGACTAGTTGGAGGAAACAGCCATACTGGCTATTCTTCGGCATTTCTTCAAGCTTCCCCCACGGTAAATACTTTGTCATCATATCAGTTCCATTATCATCCGTATCAACTTTTTTAAGTTCCATTTCCTTAGAAGCAACCACATCACGTATCCAGCGATACCTCCTATGAATGTGTTTCGACTTCTAATGAAAAGTAGAATTCTTCCTGAGACCAATGGTGCTTTGATTGTCACAAAGCAACACATGCTTTTCTTTCTTTCTTGAAACCGATCTCTTCTCAGAAGTTCTTCATCAACAACAACTCTTTACAATCTTCAGTTGCAACAATGAACTCTGCCTTAGTGGTAGATAAAGCAACACACTTTTACAACGTTGACTGCCATGCCGCAGCTCTACCCGCAAACGTTACCAAGTAATCTGAAGTAGACTTACTAGAGTCAACATCCCCAGACATGCCAGAATCATTATAAGTGACAAGCAAAAGCTTCTTACCCACAAAAGTAATCTTCAGATCAGAAGTCCCTCTAAGATATCCAAAATCCACTTCACATCATTCCAATGTTATTTTCTCGGATTCGAAAAAAACCTTGAAAACTTCAACAACGTAAGCTAAATCCGGTCTTTTACAGACCATGGCATACATCAAACGACCACATGCAAAAGCATATGGAATTCTCGCCATATCTTCCTTCTTCGCATATGTCTTCGGACATTTTTTTACTACTCGGTCTTTAGTGTGGAGCAAGAGGAGTACTCAACACTTTAGAGTTGTCCATGTGAAATTGTTACCTTTTCAATTTACTTCTCTTGAGACAAGTGAATCAACTTCTCACCTCTATCTCGAACAATTATAATACCGAGAATCTGCTTCACTAGACCCATATCTTTCATGGCAAAGGACATGCTCAACTGATCTTCCAGCTCCTTAATTTTGTGCATATTCTTGCCACAATCAACATGTTATCAACATACAACAACAAGATGATAAAAATCATCATAACCAAACACCTTCACAAGTACACAATGGTCTGAATCAGTCTCTCCATACCATGCTCCCCTATAACAGACTTGAACTTCATGTACCACTGCCTTTGTGCTTGCTTCAATCCATAAAGGCTTTTCTTCAAGGGGAAAACCAAATTTTCTTTGCTCTTTTCACATAGCCTTCCAGTTGTTCCATGTAAATCTCTTCCTCCAAATCACCATGAAGGAAAGCAGTCTTCACAACTATTTTCTCAACCTCTAAATCAAGGCTCGCTGCCAATCCAAGAACAACCCGAATGGATGACATCTTCACAACAGGAGAAAATATTTCATCATAATCAATCCCCTTCTTTTGGTTATAGCCTTTCACAACCAATGTAGCCTTGTAATGACGTGGTAAACTGGTATCCTCATGCTTAATTATGTACACCCACTTATTAAGCAGAGCCTTCTTGCCCTTAGACAATTCCACCAACTCAAATGTATGATTCTCCTCAAAAGAATTCATCTCCTCATCCGTGGCACAAAACCAGATATCCTTGTGTTTATCCTCCAAAAGCTTAATCATAGCTTCCATGCTCTCTCCCATGAGTAAGTAATACATACTTACTAGGATCATACCTTGTCGACGGTTTAAGACCTCTCTCAGATCTTCTAACAACAGTAAGTTGGTTCTCAATAGCTGGTGTCTCACTATGATCGTTATCATGATCACCACTACCATCTTCAGGTGCGGGAGCATCTGCACTAGGTGTATAATCCTTAACCTCAACCTTGACCTCACCGTGGACCAATGTAGAAGGAATAGCCTCTAAATCAATCAAACTCTCATAAATTTGAGCTGGATTTCTGGACTTGTCAATGTTCTTTATTGTTTGATTTTCCATGAACACAACCTCTCTGCTCTTTACGAGCTTCTTCTCAACGAGATCATAGAATCTGTACCCGAATTCATCCTGACCATACCCGATGAACACACACTTCCGTGACTTCATCTCAAGCTTTAATCTCTAATCCTTGGGAATATGAACAAACGCCTTACACCTAAAGACCCACAAATGCATGTCAAAAACGTCTTTACCGGTTCAAATCCTCTCTTGAATGTCACCATCCAATGGAGCATTCAGTGACAAATTCAGCACATGAACCACCGTGTTCAAAGCTTATTCCCATAAAATCATAGATAATCATGACTGTGAGATCAAACATCTCATCCTCTCGACAATCATCTTTTCATTATGTGGAGTCTTAGGCGGCATGAACTGATGCATTATTCCATGCTCTTTGCAATAATCATCAAATGGTCTAGAATACTCTCCACCATTATTAATGTATATACACTTTAGATTATTCCATGTTTGTCTCTCAACCAATACAACAAAATGCTTGAAATATCCAAGAAATTGATCTTTCGTCCTCATATGGCGATCCACAACTTCTTTGAATGAACATCAATGAAAGTTACAAAAAATGATAATCCACCATGGAATCTTGTCTTCACTGGACCACACACATTTGAATGTACCAAATCTAGTACCTCATGTTTCCTAGAAGGCACAAAAGACTTGAAAGATGCCATGTGTTGTTTTGACGCAAAGCAATGTGAAAACTTCTGCATGTCCAAACAAGAGATTCCTAGAATCACCTCATTCTTAGATAACACAGACATTTCCCTCTTCCTCATGTGACCGAGTCTCTTATGCCATAACTCCATGGAATTATCATTCTCCACCGCATTAACTGCATCTACGTAGTCCTTAGCCTACATCCAATAGAAGGATGAGACTTCTCACCTCGAGCCACAATCAAAGAACGACGAAAGAGCTTCCATTTATCACCACCAAGTAAACTGTAATAACCCTCATCAGTCTTCATGTCGATATCAGATTCATCTAAATATCCGGAACATGCTTGATATCCTTAAGAATCAACCTAATCCAAAGACTAGTCTCCAAGCCCACATCACCAATGCCAACAACCTGAGCCAACCCATCATTAACCATATTCACAAAACCATAATTACCTGGAGTATAGGTACAAAACAAATCCCGAGAATTAATAGCAAAAC
>CAJHQQ010002342.1:0-67035 GCA_905132885.1 Moricandia moricandioides
AAGAATAAGAACTTAAAAAGCCAAACGCTGGAACATTTGTCTCAATCTTAAGCAATTCTAGAGAACAGAAACATAGTTTACCTCGAAATCGTCTTTCTCAATAGAATTGGTTTGTTTCTGATGATCTTTGTTGTTGATTCCATTGGACTGAATCTTGTTTTTGTTTTGCGTCTTGTCTGAAGCTATCTTGGTTGTACTTTTGTACCAAAACGAAAGTTGAGTTTTTTTTCCAACTTTTTCATGTCACATGTCATGTAGATTTATAATCATAAACCATGTTCGAAAGTTTTGATTTTTTTATATATTTTTTTTGCAGGAATTAAAGACAATTGAATACTCGCAGAGTTGCCCCAAGAATCTTAAGACAAATACCCTATATCGATACTTAAAACCTCATGTTATATAAAGTTTACTGCTTTTGCGTTGTGGACGAACAAAAAAATATTTGACTTTAGAAGATAGAACTGATAACTCTGACCTCATTTTTTGCCGTATAGTTAATCATCACGCAACTGAAGTATCATGGTTTTGCCCATTCTCTTTTTTTTTTTTTAATTAATACATCATTTTCCAGTGTTCTATTTGGCTTTGAAAAGCTATATTGACATGCTTTCACATTTCTTCTCTTTGCTTATAATGTATATCACTCTCTCTCTAATAAGTTTGGACATAATCTCGAAGCTTAAGTAATTAGACAACCGTCTTCACTTCTTTTGCTTTAATATCCTTTGTCTTTGTCTAATGTGATTCCAGTGAAGTCAACTCTTCTTTTTTTTTTTGAAACTTCTTTGTAGATGTCACACTCATACAAGCAGAGCCGGCCTTTGCGGCAAGTCAAAGAAGCAGTCGCTTCCATCCTTTTTATTATAAAGATATTTTCAGCCACAATTTTATTAAATTCTTCTTTAGTCTAGTGGTAAAATCTAAAAGTTATAGTCTTTTTTTGTGTAACCAAGGTTCAAAACACCACAAAAGTAACCATTTTTTTTAATTTGCTTCTAGCCATAGATTTCTTAGGGTCTGCTCTGCATACAAGTGACTCTATGGGTTGAGTATTCTTTGCATTATCCATCTGAAGTTTTAGTTTGAAGTTATACTCATGGGTGATATTCAAGAAAGATTGTCAAGTTCATCATCTTTGTCTTCTTCATCATGCTCATTGTCGCTGACAACAACTCAACTTAAAGGGGATTCACTGCTGATAGATGGGGAGTGTTGGATGATTGCAGAAGAGAGAGCTCATGAGATACTAAGCGTAATCCAACCTATCGTTGTTTCAGACATAAGTAGGAATGAAATCATTGATTACGTACGAGCTCTAATCAAGAGTGATGACGAAGTTGAGGTTTGAACACCAATACTCTAATACACTCTTGCTTGTTTTTATGTTTGTTAAGTTTCAAACTGCAACTTTGTATCTGTAGGTATTTTCATTTGGTTCAGTGCCACTAAAAACCTATCTCCCAGACGGAGATATTGATATGACGGTTACAACTAAGCAAAATATGGAGGATAAACTCTTTACAAAATTGTACCATACACTTAAAAGTGAAGAAGGAGAATCTGAATTCCATGTAACTGATGTTAAGTTTATCCCTGCACAGGTTTGTTTCCTTTTGGTTTCGGTTTTGTACTAAGAATTCTCCAAAACATTCTCATGAACATTTTCCCTTATGGATTGTAGGTCAAGGTCATAAAATGCAACATCAGGAACATTGCTGTTGATATCTCTTTTAATCAAATGGCGGGTCTCTGTGCTTTATGTTTTCTGGAACAGGTACCATCAGCTATTCAAGAGTAGGCTTAATTAGAAGTCTACTAAGCATATCATTACTCAGTTTTGATTTGTAGTCACTGGGGTTTAATCTCTCTTTTGATGTATTTTCAGGTCGACCAACTCTTTGGGAGAGATCATCTTTTCAAACGTAGCATCATCTTAATAAAAGCTTGGTGCTATTATGAGAGCCGAATTCTTGGTGCTAACACTGGATTGTTCTCAACTTATGCATTGTCAATATTAGTCTTGTGCATCATCAACCTGTTTCATTCATCATTATCCGGCCCTTTATCGGTAATCACTCTAATTTATGTGGAGCTCTAGCGTTGTCTATAGTAAGTGATACATGCAAAAGATGAATTAAAGTCATATTCTTCAACAGGTTCTCTATAAGTTCTTGGATTACTATGGTTCATTTGATTGGAGCAACTACTGTATCAGTCTCAATGGTCATGTGCCAATATCTTGCCTTCCAGAACTTATGGGTAAGGATGATGTACAAACTCACACACTTCTTGTTGTGGCATTTTCTATCCTTTATTTGGCATTTTGGGTTGATTCTCTCTCTCTATCTCTCTCTTTCCAGCAGCTTCTCCAAAAAATGGGCATGAATTATTGCTTGACGAGAAGTTTTTAAGAGATTGTGTAAATTTATATTCTACTCCAACCAAATCTGTTGAAACAAGTAGTCTTGAGTTTCCTATCAAACATCTCAACATAGTTGATCCTCTTAAACACACCAACAACCTCGGAAAAAGTGTTACAATAGTTACGTCATTGATAAAGTTCTATAAACCATTATACCAGTTTAAAAATGTTCATTTTAAAAACATTTTGTTAGGAAATGTCCAACGAATAAAACATGCTTTTACACTGAGAGCTCGAAAACTCAGAGATGTTCTTTCACTACCTGGTGAAACCATTGGATGGAGACTGGAGAAATTCTTTGGCAATTCTTTAGAGAGGAATGGTAAGGGACAAAGACAAGATGTGAATGATCCAGTTACTGCGTTTGGTACTGGTAGGTCAGAGCTATCTGAACTCAGTGGAGACTTTGAAGGTTACTTTGGAAGACTTGTTTATGGGCAAATGTGTCATGGGTATAGCTTACCTGGAACTGTTCAACATAGTTATATCCCAGTCGCTTCTCAAGTTATGCTTGGGATGGTGCGAGTTACCAAAACAACGAGTTTTATGTTAGAGGCCTGAATGGCTCAGCCTCAATGCAGCCTTTGCTGCTGCACTCTTTAAGTAATGGTTTTCAAAACATGGGAAAGAGGAGAGGAACAGGAACTTATATTCCTGACTTCTGAATTATTGGCTTAGGATTTAACTTGTTGCTGCAAGCTTCTAAAATTCTTTCTCACTGGTTGTTGTAGAGTCAACAGTCATACCATGACAGGTTCAGAGCTTCGGGTACTGGGAACTCATCATCTCATCATATAGAAGCTTCCACTGAGGCAATGGAAGATGATGGTGGAGCCAGTAGTTGCTGCAATGTTTCTGGTGAAGTGTCTACTTCTCGTGCCCGTAGTAACCGAGATAAGCATGTTTTGAAATCTTTCAGACCAGAGACTTTGGAGATCAATGACATTTGCCAGTCTTCACCACCACAAAAACTTGGAGATTCTATATCTTCAAGCACATTGGAAATGGAAAATGGCAAAGAAGAAAAGATCTAAACGTCTCAAAAACTGTAGGTTTCTTAACTTTAATGATTATGATAGAATCTTTGGCTGGTCTCTTGGAATACCTTGAGGAAAACTATGTTGTATCTTTAACCGCATGGACAAACTCTTTATAGGATTCAAAAGTTTCATCAGGAAATTGATTATTTTTAGCTGACCAATGTTTCGTGAGAGTTATCTTCTTCATTGTTGGTAGGAAAGTACATGCACTAGTGGTATGTATAGATTAAAAGTTGCTTAAAAATGATTTGCTGAGAGAATTTACTTCTTTAGGTATCTCTTAAATTTTAGCCTTGCAGAAACAAATGACCTAAAAATATTTATTTTATGTAATTAAAAGATGAACGCGCATGATACCGTCTGGGGAGTGAGAAGGTACATGTGACAGTAGTGTGCGTCAATTTGAGCTTCAAAAGAAACAGACGCATTGTCGGTTACGTCTTTGTGCGGCCACAAATCTTTTACAGAGACGCTAATGGTAGATTTTTAAGACCCATCATATCCCATGATGATGTAATGATTTCAAGCTTTGAATAACGTTTCCAGAGAGCAGCTACCATTCGGTCACTGACCTAACTTGTCATCATACATAAGAAGATTAAAAATCATGACCTTCGTTAACGCCCAAATGCTAAAATGACAACGACACTCCTCGTAAGTCTTCCCAACTTCCAACATATCAGGATCTAATGCAATGTAAACGAGTGTGTGATCAATAATAATTCAAGTGCACTAGTTGTAACTCCAGCTCAAAACACTTTTTGAGATCTTAAATGAATGTTTACCATTAGTCCAGCATATACATGCAACCCCACTTGTTATTCAAATTAGCAACTGTAGTCATACTTCATAAACAAGCAAAAAAAAATGAGTAAAACAATTACATTATGAATTAACAAAACCAACCCATCTCCAAGCAACTCAATGTTCATAATGAGTCATCCCCAAGACATTTTAACCTTTATCCATGTAGCGTTGATGTTATCAGTTGTGCGTCAACTGTTTCCAACTTCTTTTGTCCACAAGGCAGCAGGATCATCAACTCCCCTACAAACACGAAAATGGTAAATAAAAGGTATTAGTTTTACTCGTCGTGTGTGAAGACATTTTGAGGTATGTACCACTCACAGAGTGTGTAGAAGATTGAGAGGCCAGTTACATATCTCATTAGAGGGTATCCGGAAACCATGAACTGTAACAAGTACATATTTTTTTTGAAAACTTGTAAAAAAAGAATTCGTGATATATGGTGCCATATCAAATTATAAAGATCAAACCTTTCCATGGGATAAGGGCTTTAGACCTAAGTTGAAACAGTTGTCATATTTTCAATAATCCACACCCTGGAAACCTTAAACAAAGATTCCAACCAAATATTAAAACAATATGATCTTTGTTTGTAATTAAGGATGCAAGATACTTTAAAAGTTCATTGAATATTCAAGTTTGAATGGAATTGGATGAAAACAAATATTAAAATGTACGGAGACTAGTAAAAGGAAAGATATTCACTTTCAAAATACTTAGAAAAAACCAAAAAATGGGAACGTTACATCTTATTAAGTACTTTCTCTATTTCACAAAGTTATATGTTTAAAAAAATTATTTCAAAAGAAATATTATTTTTTGTATTTTCAATATATGTTTTATCAAATAAAAATGACTAATTAAAAACTTCAAAAAATTAATTGCACTTATTTAATTTTTATAATCACAAAATATGCATTATTAGATGTTTTATTAATATATGTAAAAAATTTAAAATATTTATTATGTTCAAACAGAGGGAGCATTAAATTTGAAAGAAACAATTTTGACACAAAAGAAATCAATAGCTAATACTAAATGACGCTTACATTTTACAGCTGTCGAGTAATAAATCTGGAAACGTAAAAAAAGGATATGGAAATATCTACGAAAATGAAGAAAATAAATTTGACAAAAAAAAATATATTAAATAATTCGGAATGACCGTTAAAATTTGTTTTGACCGTTAACATTTTTACAGCTGTCTCTAGGTAAGAAAAGGAAATTACTTGTGAAAAAAGGAAATCTGGAAATCGAAAAAAGGAAATTTCGATATCAATGTTTTAAGGCTATATAACACGACCTACCTGTTTACGATTGCCGCTTAATCAAATCTTCTTTCTCACTCAGAAAAAAAAAAACAATCTTCTTCTTCTTCTCTGTGTGTTGATTAGAGTGATCTTTGTGTTTGTTCTTTTCTCTAAACCCTAAAAGTGATCTTTGTGTTGTGTGTTCTCCTTCTACGATGAAAACTCTTGCCCCCTTTTCAAGCCACCGTCTCCGTCAACGAATCTCCACCGTTTACCCCGCCATGACCTTCTTATCACGACCCTCCTCTTCCATCATCAAGTCTCGGTCTGAAGAAAACCTAAGCAAACTCAGCGAGTGTATGGACAACATGGACGACGATGTCTCGAAGATGTTCATGGCGTGTCATCAGACAGACTTTCGCCAAGACCCCGACTTGCTTCGTCTCCTCAACGACTACTTCACCACAAGCAAATCCGTCACGGAGCTCTGCGACTCTCTGAGAAAGTGTCTAGACAGAGCACAACACGACGAGTGTTTCTTGTTAGACGAGGCCTTGCGTGACTTCGAGGACGAGAAAAACGGTTACGGCGGTTTGTTAGAAGCTAGCTTCAGAAAAACCTTCAGAGATCTGAGTAAGTTCATCGATGTCGGCGACGACTGTGTCGGAGACTTTCTCAGGAAGCTTCAGATCTGTCATCAAGATTTAGCCAAGATGATTGTGAAGCTAGAGTCTACGATGAAGGAGATCGACAAGAAGCTCAGACGCGTACGTGGACGTAGAGCGGTGGTCACGGCGGCGATACTCGCTCCGGTGATTGCTCTAGTGACGGTGAGCAAAATCGTGGCTGGAATATTCGGTTCTGTTCCGGTTGAGGCGGTGACGACGTTGGCGGCGTCGAAGTGGAAGAAGACGACGGCGACTCTGAAAAGGGAAAAGACGGCGGTGACGTCGATGGAGAGAGCGACGATGGTGGCACTGAAGGAAGTGGAGAAGATAAGTAGACTGGTGAGTAGGTTAGAGGCGGTGGAGAGGTCTATTAAAGTAACGGCGGATTTGGCCGTTAAGAAACGGTCGTCGGTGGCTGTAGCAATGGGAGGGATGGAGAGGGAAAGGAAGAGGTTGAAGTCAACGCTCGTTGACCTGGATAGAGAGACGGGAAGGTGTGATGGGTTTGTGGAGTTTGGGCGTACATTGGCTAAGGACAAGATCTTTGAGTTCTTGTCTTGTGGCGAGAATAAGCTCTAAACTAACCACAGTTTGGTTTTTACTGTATAGATTCGTGGGTTATTGTTCATAGATTTGTATTCAATCGGTAACAACTTTGTTGAATTGTAAATATTCTCTTGCAGATATATAAAATCTCAATTTCATTTGTTGCTCCAAGCTGTTCTAACTCGTTTAAATTCATTCACCAACAAAGACACATACTGAATCAATATGAATGTATAAAAAAGTAAGTTTTGTTCTTTTACATGTTTGATTGTTTCACATATTCAATGACGAAATTTGCAGACTTGACGGGCTAACGACTTTGAACATTGGTATCACTACATTTACTTCTTAGCTTGAGCGGTTCGTCCCACACCACGACGAAAACGTGTGAAGGGGATAGCTTGCTTGTGACTTTGTGAGCTATAAGGTATATTTTCACCTTCAACAATAGCAACTTCCTTATGGCGTCCCCTGTTTCTCTAGTGTTCTGTTAGAATATAATCTCCACATAAATCACAATGAGACCAAAACGGCTCTGAACTTGACAGACACATTATTAACAGAAACCAGCAACAGGTATTTGAACATCATAAGACAAAAGTTATTCTAAGGGCTTCGAATGAGTCAAAAGAATACAACCTTTCCTCAGTTCTCAATCACAAACACTTATACAAAGTGTCACAGTTTCTGATCATAAGGCCTTACCATGTTGGTCTGTGCCTTCTTCTCGCTCCCTTTATCTTTTACTGTTGCCGGAGAAGGAAATAAGGAGAAGACAAAACCAAGGGAACAAAATCTAAAACCGATCTCTAAAGCCAATATTCAACTGAAAGATCAATCAGTTCCTAATAAGCTCAATCAATTTGAGGGTCTCTTAACCTAAGTTGAACAAAGGCTAGGCAAACAGTACCAACACACTAAAGATATGACAAGTAGGAAACACAAACACCTGACTCTGATTTCAGAACCAATAATGTTGTGGAAAGTGTTCTGTAGGAGATCCTCTGATCTATTCATATACAACCAGATCAAGCATTTGTCTAGGTGGAGAGCAAAAGCGGCAGTAACAGTTTTGTTCAGCTTCTGTTTCTTATAGACATGAAGAAAGTTGAACAACACTGCAAGAAAACCAATTACGTACCATGCTAGAATGACACTGCTGAAGTAAAATATTGGTTGGAATAGCCACCTTCATGTCCAAATCAATTGATTTTGTAGCTAACTCTTCCAGCCACAGGACTATCCGAAGGCATAGCTGAGCTGCAAAACCCATTTAACGGAAAGCCTTCCTCGCCAAAAACCCACCAAGGCCTTCTTCCCTAAAACCAATTTGCTCGTTCACTTTTGACGAATGCAAAGCTGAATCCAACAACCGAATCGGAACGAAAGCTAAAACGGTTGCAACTTTACTCAATTTTAACTCAAAGATCAATGACCCAATGATCGGATAAAATAAAACCAAACCCATACACACCACTGTATATTTGTTTCCTTTTTTTTAATAAATATTTGAATTTCATTACCACGCCTAAGGATATTAAAATGGGCTTAACCCCGCGGAATAAATGGACGGATCCATAACCCTTTTATTAGCATATAAAAATAAATGAATTTATGGGTTTATCCGTTTAGGCCCGTCTTGTTAATGGGTATACCCGTTTAGGTTTGTTTATGATTTTTTTAATATATTTAAAATGAATTTTTGTTCATGGCGATGGTAATGACACATCCATGATTCATGGTGATGGTAATGATACATTGGATACAATTAGGTTTTGAAACATCCATGATTCAATCACGTTTTGAAACATTCATGATTCATGGCGTTGGTAATGACACATTGGATTTTGAAACAAATCATAATACATTAAAGATGCTATCTAAAGTAGAGGTCTAAACAAAGACCCAACAAAGATTAAAAAAAAAACTTTGCAAGACAGGAAGGCTAGCCATATCCCCAAGGAACTAACTGAGGAACTATGCTAAGCCATCCATTTACAGTTGAGTTTCACTATGATGCACCCAGAGTCAGTTCTGGGGAGAAGTCAAAGAAGCTTATGCTTATGACATTCATTTAGTTAACAAAATTATCAGCCACATATTTTATAGTCTTTAAGTTGCCTAGTGGTTAATGAAAAAGAGAGGTAGGTGTGACAGATTCAACTGTAGGCCCTAACATTTTTTTCTAATACATATATTTTTTTATGATATCTTGCTTACTATAGCTGAATTATTTGATGTTTATTTAGACTTTAATTTTTTTTTAATTGTTTCTGGTCTTGAAAAATTCAGGACCGACACTGGATGCACCACCATTGCAGGTCGAGCTCTCTTTTCCGGTTGAGATCATCAATATGTGCCGACGGAAGACTGGTGGAGAGACTATTTAATTTATAGGTTGTTATCCATGTGTCATTCAATCATTCGATGACGTAGTAAAATTGTAAGCCTTACAACAATCTATTTTTTTTTGAAACACATCTTATATTAGATCCGCACTAATCAGTGTTAGGCGCAACCAAATTGGCAAGTTCAGACGATAATACATTCTTTGTTAATCCATCCGCAATACTGTTTTTCTCACGTGAGATCCTGTTAAACAAGATGAATTCAAAAGATGAGATGATAGAGCTAATGTTAGCCAAAATACCATACAAACCAACAAGAGGATAATTTGAGTTGATAGCCTTAATTAAAGTAGCCGAATCTGATTCACGTCTGATCTTTGACATACCAATGTGCCTACACTTTAGAAGTGCTTTTCACAAAGCCAATCCTTCAGCTGCAAGCGGTGTGGTGATATAGTAAGCAATAGAGAAGAATGAGGATTCTCTTTCTTGACGCTTTGTTTCCTTACAACAATCTATTTATTTTCAAAAGGTTTTGGAATTTTTTCCCCCTGACGGCATCAGCAGCAAAAAAAAAACCTTCTCCCTCTCTCATTAATTAATAAAATAATGTATCAAATCTCTTAAATAGATATTTTTAAAGTTTTGTTTCAAAAATATACTTCAAAAAATGACTAAAATAATTTTTTTTATTTTGAAAATTTTAATATTTTTTTAATTTTAAACTCCATACCAAAATCTCACCTCATAACTCTAAGTCATAAATCTAGATTAATTAACTAAAAGGGTAAAAATTTATATTTACACATTTTAACAAAATCTATTTTAATCATTTTATTTTTAGAATCTATTTTGATACAAACACTTTTTAAGTCAATCTTACGTTATTCCTCTAATTATTTATTGTTTTATGTTTTAGATAGATTGACCAGTAATGTTGAACATTTGTCACGGAAGTCTCTTACCATTCTAACATAATTTCTTCAAAGAAGAGTCATCTCCCTCTGCTCTCATCTATTTTCCCATTTATTAGATTATTTTATTACTCAGAACTCAAGATAAACTGTCCACTGCGGATGGCTTTAAGAGCACCTCCATCGGTAGTTCTAGGAGGAGGTGCTAAAGTAATTAAGACAAAAAATAAATGTAAACTGGTTTAATTAGATAGGAGCGCTCCTTAATTAGGTGATTTTAGGAGTGGTCAAGACCCCAGACGTGGCATAACGTTATTGGTTGGCTCATTTGAGATGAAGGGAAAAAGCTTGCGTCTCTCTTTCTCTTTCGTCGGTTATTTTTTTCATCTTCGATGTCATCGACATCTTCGATTCTGTCGAAATCTCCAAAGCTATGATGTTTGATCGGTTTGTTTGTCGTCGATTATGGTGTTTTCTTGTGTGATTTAGTCGAAATCCCATCATCGGTCTCTCTCTTCCTCGTCGATTATGTCGGGAAGACCAACGGAGAAAACGGCAAATCTCGATTCTTTGTTCGTCGATGCTCTCCTGCAGACTCATCCATTCGATCACTATAAAGGTTCTGTTTCTTTTTTAATTTTGTTCATGTGAATTGAATTCCTTCAATTATTATCGAAATATTTGTTTGGATTATGAGTTTTCCCTCTGTTAATCTCAGATCGATTTTAACCCATATTTGCTTCAACACCTTGATAAAGTAATTGAAAGTGAGAAGCAAGCAGCAAGAGACTTAATCCGTGAACATCGAAAGGCGAGGGCTTTGTTAGCATTGAGGAAGAAACAGACGCAAGAAGAGTTGTTGAAGCAAGTTGATCAATGGGTCATCAATGGTGAACAAAAAGTAACTCTTCTTTCTCCTTTTAAGTCTATGTGTCTCTCTGTTAATGTCCAGCATCATCGCTTGTGTTTTGATTTGAAAAACAGCTGGAGCTGCGTGGGAGACAGTAAATGAGAAGACACATCACATTGAAGAAGACAAAGGTCTTGCAGTGACAAACTTCAAAGACGTCAAACCATCTCCCTTTAAGTTCAGAGGTAAGTAGTCAATCCATTTAATGAGTGTTAGATACATTGTTTAGCTTGGAATTAAGTAGACTGTGGAATTAGGTAGCTACATTGATGACATTGTTTACGTTAGAGTTAAATAGTCTTTTGAGGTGTTTTGGTTGTTTTTAGAATTAGGTAGATACATTGATGGTAATTTAAGTTTTCTTTAAAAACCGACCAAGAATATCTTTCTCAACTCATGTTTATTTTCATTTCTCTGGATTTCAAATCTCTTCTCCTCTCACAAGAAGTTCTCTTTGGCCTTTTGTAATTTCTTCTCTTCGCTATGGATCCATTTAGTGAACCTTTCAGCTATCAAAACCTCCTCCACAGTCAACAACCAAACCCCTCCTTCTCTTTTGTCAGTCATGCACCAAGTGGTGTTGTCTCTGCCTCTGATGTGTGTGCATTTGGTACTGGATTGCCTGAGGATGCAAACCAAGATGCAGTGAACGTGTCTGACCGTACTCAAAGGCGGAAATGGTCACCAAAAGAAGACAAGGTGCTCATCAGCGCTTGGTCTTTCAGTTTTTCAAAGTCCCGATTCAAACTGAAGTTCAGAAGTGGATTTCTCGTTTGATACATATACGCCTTCAAATCTCGGCAATGTGATGACCATTCGGAATGAAGTTCGTGATAGAACAATACATCAACGATTGAAAGCGGATTTGATTGAGAATATATGGCAAAAATTTGGAACAAATTAAGATTTCTACTAATCCGCTTTTCTCGTTTACGATTTTATGTATGCTTTTATGTATGCTTTTATGTCAACTTTTAATAAAATGTTTATGTGTTTTTTTCTTTCAAATCATTAAAAATTCAAAAAAAAACAAATTAAAAAAAATTTAAGAACCGAGAATGAGGTTCTACCAATGGAGGATGACAAATTAAATAGGTTAATTGGAGTACTTAAACTGTCAAATCAAGGAATTATACATTAATTAAATCTAAGTACCTATTAGAGGTACTAAACCAATGGAGGTGCTCTAATTCCGGAATCCGATGTGAAACCGTTAGAGAAGGAAAAAAAACAATCTACAACTTGTAACTTATAATTTTATTTTGTCAACAGTATTAGTCTAGTAACAAGGAAAGAAATATTATTCTAGTTGACCTTATAAAATTTCATATACTATTAACAAAAAAAAAAATCGACGCCTAGTAGATCACCAGATTATTAAACTCCAACTTAACCACATCAATCACAGCCATATTCATTTGCGGCCACTTGTCCACATGCACACCACATGTATGTTTTTTTTTTTTTTTTGTTAACCGGAAGGTGTCTGGGCCTTAGGTCCAAATAATCCCTCAGGTCCGGAGCCAACCTTTGTTAATACCATTTATGGCGTAAAACACTCATTCCAAGGTGGATCGAACCCAGGAGCACAACAGCACCAACGCATGCGCTTAAACCAACTGGGGTGCCACATCCGTGGTCACCACATGTATGTTTACTATATATATATATATATATATATAATGGAATCAGAGTTAGAACATAAAGATGGGATTAATAAGAACACAACGGTGGGTTCATCTCCACGACCAAATTAAGTCCCATCTCAAAAACCTTGCCGAGAAAAAGCCGGAACCCTAGATGGCTAGATGGGTCGTCGTGTTTGTTAAATAAGAGAAAGATGAGGAGAAGAAGACGGAAGATGAGACTTCGTTTTTCACTAGACTTCGTTGGATTTCTCACAGGTTCGGTCGGAGAAAGACGCTGAACATCTCTACGAGGCCCATGAAACCACCAAATGAGCAGGTGGCAATATGAGCAAAGAACAAGTTGGTCTTCTTAATTAATCAATTCCCTTTCAAACTTTTGGGTACAATAATTATTTGGAAAGTATACCGGTCATCAGGTCAGTAGTAATAAAAGGTCCACGCCTTGGAGGTTTGTTATAAGAACACAACAACAATATATTGACAAAAACGGTTTACAATACTATAAAAGCATAGGTAGGATTTATATATATTGATAAGAAATAAAAATGCAAAACATGAAAACTAAACGATAATAACTTGACAACGACGAAAGTCAATTTCATTCCTCTCCAGCTCATTTCCACCATAAACCTCACGGCCATCTTTATTACATTTATCCTCTAGAAAAGCCTTCCTTGAACCACTCCATTACTTAAGACAGGATGAACCGGAAGTAATTCAAGCGGTGGATCCCCAAGACTCTGGCTAACAAAAGCATGACTCATGAGCTCTTGTGCGGTGGCTCTATTCCCATGATTCCGCACTCTACATTTACTTACAAAGTCCCAAGTCATCCGCGATAGAGTCCTCGACAAGTAACCACTCCTAACCCCCATCATCTCAAGTACCATAGTACCTAAGGACCAGATATCAACAGCCGACGAAATCACTCCACGTGGCCCGACTGCCTCTGGAGCCAAATACTCCGGATTGCCCTCGAACAAAGACCCATTCACTGGTTCAGGTCCATTAGGCTCCTTAGCCAAGCCGAAGTCACCAAGTTTGAGTTCACAAAGCTCATCATGACCATAGCTCGGGAAGATGAGTATGTTCTCTGGCTTGAGATCACAATGGACATAACCGTGTTGGTGAAGATCCCTGAGACCTTCGAGAACCTGGAGAATGCAATAACCAACAACGTTCTCCGGTAAGGCCCCACCGGCTTTGGTTAACATGTCTTTGAGTGAACCATGTGGTGCAACTTCCATGTGAATGGAACAGACATTGACATTCACCGGCAAAGTTTCGTAGGAAACCACAGGGCTCGTGGCTCTCACAGTGTTGAAATTGATTGAGAAGAAGCGGTCCATGATCCTTACTTCTTTCTCGAGCTCCTCTGAGTATTTGAGGAGAGATGTTTTTTTAGCCATGAGTAGTCCAGCGGGGTTTCGAACCAGGGTGACATAGCCATAGGTACCTTGGCCGAGAAAGCCTAGTTTCGGTAATGGATTCTCGTCTAAAAACCACGAGCCATATGAACCATACATGTTGAAGTTACAGAATTAGGTGTTTTTTTTACTTGAGAGACTTTAGAGATTGTGATGGTTACTTCTAATTTGATTGGTAAGTAATTAAGCTAGGTTTGGCTTCAGTTGTAATTAAGAGTTTATATGCATATTAGCATATATATATATGAACAAAATTATATCTTTGAACGCAAATCTTCTTATATGTTAATTGAGAACTTAATTTAGTGAATTTTGCTTACGTGCAATCACTCATGAAATCTTCAGAAAATTATTATAATTTGATTGGTCAATTGTTTTTAATTATTTAATAGTTCTAAAATAAAAGGTAAATCTATAACCAATCAATATCACTTGCTAAATAATCTTAATGATATTACAAACAATAATTTATGGTAAATAATTGTCAAAATTATAGAAAGAGTAACAATGTTTGATTAATTTTTCTTCTATTTATAAACCATATAAAAATAATATATAGAATTTTTTATAAAATTTAATATAATTAATTTCATACTTTGTTCAAAAAAAGTTTTCATATTCTTATATGGAGAATTATATTCATATATAAAGTATTATAATAATTATTAATATCTTATAATGTCTATATATGATTTATAAATCATTTATCAAGGTTTTTTAATTCAAAAAATAATTTATTATGGCCTCCAAAATCAGATTTTTAAATTTTTAATTGGTTATAAGAGTACATAAAAGAACATTTGAAATTAAATATTAAAGGAGAAATTACTTAAATTATTTTTGCTTGTGTGTCGATTATTGGTGAAATCTTAAGAAATTACTATAAGTTGCTTGGTAGATAATTTTTAATTTTAATTTTATTTTAATTATATCTAAAAATAATAATAATAAATATAAATAATTTATATGATTTGACAAATAATCTAAATTATATTACAAATAAGGATTTATGGTAACTAATTATAGAAAGAGTAATAGTTGCTCAAAAAATAAAAATGTTTAGTTAATTATTTTTATAGTCCTAAATACATAATATAATTAAAAAAATTATTTATATGTAATTCACTGTAATCATTTTATATTTCACATAAATAATTATATTCTTATATTAGTATATGTTAAATATTAAGGTCTTATAAAGTTCATATATTATTTATAAATCATTTATAATTTTTTTAAAGATTATTTATTATAGATTTCAAAATCATTTATAACAATTTTAAAATTATTTATGAGAGCATATAAATCATTTATAGGAAAAAAATATAAAATTTTGCGAAAATGACAAAATTGCTATATAAAATGTTTTGTTTTTAATTCAAAAAGAAGAAAAATTAAGGTGGTAATTACATATTTATATAAATGTGTGATTAATATATATGTGCACTGAAAATATATGTATTAGTCGTTTAATATATATTCTTTGAAGATTCGACGAATTATATTCAACGGAATATGTGAAAGCTTTGCAACTATAAAATGTTTTGAATTTAAGTCGAATACACCATAGTATAGTAAATAAGGTAATATGATGTTTGAAAATGAATTCTAAGATGGGTATTTGATTGATTGAGTTTATGTTTTGTGTTAATATTTAGAGAAAGATATAAATATTTGACAAAAAAATATGTAAGAAAATTAGAAAGACATTAGGAATGCATGTTAAAATGTAATGAAAAGAAATAAATGATAAATAGAGAAATAAGAAGAAGTTAAATATCATGCATAATATGTGTTGGAAACGTTAATGTGACAACTGCATATATATAAATATTCATCATTCATTTATATCAAATTTATGAGAATTTCGCAACTAGGAGTTAATTTGCTCTAAAGTTAAATAAGGTGATAGATAAGTTTAAATTCATTTTAGGTTCATTGATAATGAGTTCGTTAACCATATGAACAAAATAAAGTAAAATAAATATTTTTAGCGACTTAAATTAATACTACTGATTTATCACTATATTTTTTGCTTCTAAAAAGAGTATTGAAATTTTATATTTTTAAATTATTTGAGTTAAAAATTATATTTTTATTTTTTCTAATTATTATTCAAAATTTATATTATTATATATAATATATTTTTATACAATATTTATATCCACAAATTTGCGGACAGTCACGTAATTAAGTTTTATGTTAAAAGTCAAATGTTTTCTCTAGCCCATTATTAATTTTGATATTCAGTCAAATTCTTCTTTTTGGGAACATTATTTATGTTTCACATATATGTTGCTATTAGTCAATTTAAAATTTTGGCACACTTTTTTTTTGATAAATTATTTTTGTGTTTTATTTACTTTTGCTGTGAGTTCATTACTTGTTCAGTATATGATTTTTGAAACCTAAAACCAAGTGCATATGCTTTTCTAAAAAGTTACAATCTTTTCGAAAATTCCGCTTTTAATTTCACTTTTACAGTTAAATCTGGTCACATTAATCAAAATATAAAATAATTTTTATTTTAGCTTAATATTTTTTAGCTAAATATTTGACACTAGCATAATACGTAGTGGCTTATGTTTATTTTTACCTTCAAGTTTCGGTAATAGCGAAGTTACTGGTTTACAACATTAAACACACATCATTTGTATATTTACTAGGAGTTTTCTTGCGTCGCGCACAAAAAATAATAATGTTAAATAATAATATTATTTTGTTTTTTCTTAAAGTAGTTTACATTTTGATATTATTATTTTTATAGTTTAGCTTCATTGGTTTGTATAAATAAAAAAATCATAACTATTTTTGTATCTTATTCTTTTGATTTTGTTTAATTATTTTAATTTTATTTTATTTGAATATCAATAGATAAAGAATTACGTTTTATATTTAGTAATTATTTGTTGTAAATATGTTTATTATATATAATTTAAAGTATGTCTATATTTAAATGTATAAATTTTAATAAATTTTGAATTTATATTTATTTTAGTTAAAATACATTAGACTGGTAAAAATAATTTTGTTAATTAATCTGATGAACCAATAAATGCTCATAAATTTTAGTCATTTACTCATCAACAAAAAAATTAGTAAACTAGTATTGCTTTATTTTATTTTTTGTTAATGCACACTTACAATTAGTTTTAATATAATATATATATCTAAACAAAATATGATGTACAAGATAATGTAAAAAAAATGTAACGATGTTTAGTTTTTATTAATGTGATATATATATTTATTTATTTTGTTTTAATTGTGATATATGAGTTATTATTTATTAATATATTTTCAAAATATTGCCAAAAATAAATATTTATACGAAATTGAAAATTTTAATTATGGTGTAAATTAAAGTTATAAGTCATTACCATAAAAATTATTGCCAAAAAATATAAATTCTTATAAGTAAATTTTGCCTTTCACAATTAGCCTGATGTCATCTCGTAGTTTCTTAAAATCATGTTATTTTTTGGTTAAAATAAATGTAATGATGAAAAATATACAAATTATTTTCCAAATAATGTGTAGGAGACTAGAGGATAGGAACTAACCATCGCCACCAGTCCTAATAGTGGTAAAGTAATCGATACTGCATTATATTAATTGATAGCCAGAAAAAATGACTTGCCTTTTAACACACCTTTAGAGAAGTACAATGCCGCATTTCTTATACGGCATGAACGAAACATAGATGGAGCATATTCTAATACATTTTATGCTTATGCTTTATCGTTTATAGTATACCATACTAACCCCATATATATTGATACAAGATTGGAACACCAGACACATCAGGTGAGAACAAATCCACTGAGCAAAACTTATATCAAATATGAATTTAATAATATGTATATTCCATCTTTATACCGATCGAATATCCAACCCATGCCTGGAGAGATCTCGTGATCTTCCTCTTCTTTTTTTTTTAATACGTGATCTTCCTCTTCTCCATATGACTTAGCTTGAAATTACACTTACCTGCATTTATAGTTTGTATATACACATATTTATTTATAACTTTATCATGTAAAAGTTTCATACATATAAGAAAAAATTAAAGAACGAAATCAGAATGATTGCATAAAGATACCATAGCTTAGAGTGAGTCGAACCGTCACACCAGATGCACGGCGGCCCAGCCGCCATACATATGAACGACAAATCTTTCTAAAGATCACTCGGCTGATTAATAGACTATTTTTCCCTTTCTTATTGAGGTTGATCTGCATTTCTATAGCATACTTTTCTTTTTATAAGCAATGAAGATGGTATTAAAACATTTTAAAAGATGATAGAGAAACTACATTTTTTAAAATAAACCAATATATACGAGATTAGTGACACGAAACGAGTAAAGCAAACCTAATTTTAAAGTAGGAACGTACCGTCGGGTAGTCGAGACGGCGAAAAGCAAGACCACGTGTTTAGCGTTGAAACAGTTTTAGTATGAGACAATGATTTTGTTAACCCACGCCGCAGTGTCTCACCGGCCCTACACTCTAGCCAATACGGAGAGACCACGACGATATCTATGTTGTAAACACTAAGACAGTGACGTTTTGTTTATTTATAAAGATGTTAAGATTGTCTAAAAAAGATTTGGCCACTTCATCATTCTGAATCTGATATCGACGTCACCTCCAAACTTGTATAGAGAGATAATGTTTTTTTCCAATCTGCAGTACAATCTGAAATTTTCAGTTTCCTATTTTGAGAATCAAGCTTTAATCAATTAGACAGTTAATCTAACTTTTTAAATACATTGAGTAAAGCTCATTAAATAATGAAACTGCTCACCACTTACATCATAGTATGAGCAATGCCCTTCACTGACTCCTATAATTAATTATCATTACAACAAGCTTTAGTTTTTTATAATGATTTTTTCTCTTGGTAACATTTTGATTCAAACGACACATTTCACCCTAATCATTATGGTTTTTTTTACGAAAGAAGCAAACAACATCCATTAATGATCAAACCAATTAACAACCACGAAGATGTTCAGGGCTCTCCATGTATCTCACCGGCTGTTCAGCTCCATCTTTAAGTCTTTGACAATCTTTTTCGTTGATCCAAGAACTTCAAGAAAATCTACAGCTTATAACTCTTTCATAATCGGATCCTTCTCATTTTTTTTTTTGCTGCATTTGCTTCCATTATTATGTCGAATTCTCCCACCGTCATACAGAATGAGAAACCAACAAATACATGTGATAAATCTTGTTCTCTTGCTATATGGTTCTGACACCAAAATGAATGTAACCGAAAATCTAATCATAATTCTCATATGCTTAGACCAGCTAATGATCAAGCCTTAACAATAGAATAAAAATGGTACATTTCGTATAGGCTATTGCCCTCAACAGCTTGCCCGTTCAAAAAGCAACCACATCATATATACTTAAAAACTAAGTTTTTTCTGCATAATGTGCAACATTAAAATTTTTAATTTAAATTTTGCTTAAAAATAAAATTATGTTAATATTCTATATTTTATTATTTGTATACAAATATTTTAATATAAATTTTAATTTAGTTAAACATAAAATTAAGTTAAAATAAAAAATTTATTTATGTTAAATCATATAAGAAAAGGTATATATATATTGATATATGTTTTTATAACTATTAAAAATAAAATAAAACATAACTTTTAAAATTTTTAGATATAAAAAAAACAAATGATGTTGCGATTAAAGTTTATATCTTTTAAAAAGATATTTGATTATAGAAATAGACTTAAATAATATTTAAAATTTTGTAAAATATTTTATATTTCTATTATTATATTATTTAATGTCATAAATAGATTTATTCTAATGATGTTGTATTAGTTATTTTATATTCTAAAAAGTTTACCAAAAATATAAATTTACATTAAATATAATTAACTTGTCATATTTATTCATAAGTCATGTCATCATCAAATTATAGTTGACCATGTCATATTTTTTAGTGGAAATGATAAGTGTCAAATCAAATGGCAACTGAATGGAGACATGTGTGTAGATCATCACACTACCTATCCGCTCGGAACGCCTCTGATACACGTGACGTGACAGCTAAATGTAGCACGAAGTAAGGTCTAATCTCAGCACCGAACATAGATGTCAACTGCTCTGCCGACGACCGTGTTACCACAGAGTCATCATGATAGCTATACAAGGCAGGTGAAGCAAAGAGAAGAAGAAAGTCTATAAAAGGGGAAGCAAATAGAAGAAGAAAGGGGAGGGCAAAAGAGAACAACTACGAGCTTTAACGCTTTACTATTTTTGCTTCTTTGCCAATCGAAAGAGGAAGAGATTGCCATACTGTTAAGGATACATTGTCCAAGTCTATGTACTACCTTGGGGTCAGATGAGCTTTTGGGGAGCTACAGTAGATCGAAACCTAAAGCCAAGTGCATCGATCGGTGTCTGACCAATTGACTCGGACACCAGACCGCTCGTGCCCGCCCATTCTGTCTCGCCCTAACACGCCTTTACTAATTATATAGAATAAGGTATTTTTCAAAGTCAAGTTTCTCGCTTGTTTCTTTAGAAAGATTGCAGGGGCGCTCACGTTTTTTTGGCCGTCGGCATTCTTCTCCTACTGTAGCTGCTACAATTGCTTTAGCGCGAGCAGCAAGGAGGAGGCAGCTCTTACTAAAAAAGCAAAAAGGGAAGGGCACCTATTGATTAATTGTTCTTATCCTCAAAAACTCGGCTTTCTATTTCCTTTCTTGTCCAGGCTTTAACACTTTAATAAGCAGAATTTTGACATTAAAATTCTTTAATTATTGTTCAATTAGTCTCTAAACTAGATTACCAGTTTCAGACTTCAACAGTTAACGCCCACTGTAAGCCTCAAGATTCCCAACGCACGAGTAAAAGTTTGGGGCTGGGAAAGCTTCCTGCAAAGTTGTTGTCCTCTGTCTCTCTATTACTCTCTCATGTTTAGTGTATCTGAACTATATATGTTTCGTTTTTTTTTCATCACAGATGCAATAATGGGCAAGACAACTCAGGAGGAGTACAAAGTTGAACCTGGTGGTGTTTTTTGCACAGTATGCAATAAACATAGTAGGAAAAAGAAAGTTTAATGGCCATGATAAAGAAGGAATCAGATTGAACAAGAGGAAGAAGAAGTTGAATGAGACAACCACAAAATGAGCTTTCTCAACCAAGAAGAAAGCCCAAACTTATTATACGGGTTGTCCATTGGCACATGCCAACTACTGAAATACAAATGCTTTTACTATTTACAATATATCATTAGCTATTAGACATTATAATGTCTTTTCCCCTTTTTTTTGGTTTTCTAAGTTTTCTTTTGTTAAAATAGAAAATACCTAAAGATGTTGGTCATATTATGATAAATGCATCTTGGTTTTGATTGTGAACTCCTTCTAACAGATCATACTGATCTTATATCCATACCTGTTTATTCACTAAAAGAAAGTTATATATGATTTGGGCCACATTGTTAAAACAAAAGTTAGTTGGGCCAATTGTTGAACAGACCAGAGACAACAAAAAGTTTGTTGGGCCTATTGTTGAACAGACCGGACACATGGACCAGTCATCCCTACCATCGCATTTCAATTAGATTCGTTAATCATTGGACTTAATAATGGTGGGTTGAGCCAGACCCATGCAGTAGTGCCACACATGAGCGACTCGTGAAAGCTCAGATAGCAAGCTATCTTATCGGACTTTCTCCCTAAAAAAATAGAGTTAATATCGAGTGGGCCGATATATCAGATATTAAACTGATAAGAACAGATACTACACTTGATATTAGCCAAAAGGCCGAGAAAGGTATGATTTGAAAGGGAGCCTTGACTTCTTATCTACTGTCTTCTTCTTCTTTGGTTCGTTCGATACTTGGGATCTTGTCAGAGATTTTGAAAAGCATCGTTGCCGGGTTGGGAAGAGTTTTGAAAGCCTCTCTTGATTCTACCTTTGTGTGCTCTTTCACATTGATTGCAGAACTATATGTATCCATGAGTTACTTGTGAGCTCGTGATACTTAAAGCTAAGTGAGTTGTGTGCCCAGAGAGTTCAAAAATCATGTTAACTTCTCAACAGGTCTTCAAAAACAGAGTAATGGGAGACGATGTTTCAGAGAATCAATGCCTTTATTTTGAAATTAAATACAAGGTTATACCTTTTCTTGTCAAAATCAAATACAAGGCTATACAGACTATTTGCTGGTGACTTGATTTTTAGTAGATAGGAAGGTTTGGTCCCATGTCTTGGAGTTAGCGATTTGAAAAGTCTGAGACCTGAGTTTTGAAGTTTAATTCTTCAAAACATTCATGTATTGGTTTCAGGTACAGCTTGCAAATTTTGCTGGCCAAAAGTTTTCATTCATTGGAATCATCACAAAAGCTTATAAGATTTGTTGTGTCTAGGAATAGTCCAAGGGCAAGTCCGCTCTTCCAATAATTAAACATGGTGACTATGTGCCGCGTCTTGTTGATCAATGGAGTGCATTCAACTACAATGACAGCCAATGCAGCAGATAGAACATCCCCAGTCACCTGTTTGTCCTAGAAACGTAGAGAAAGCAGTTGCAGAGTAGAACCCCAGCAAGAGAAAGAGCAGTTTCTTGGGAAGATCTTTCTTTATCTCCTGAATCTTCACCATAATATGCTTAGTTCTGAGATCTTGTATGGCTTTGACAACTTAAAATTGGATACCGGAAAGATGAATGTAAGCATACCATCTTTAGACACAAGAATCGACAAGCTGAAGTATGCAAACAATGAAACCTTCCATAGGAATTTGATACAAGCAATAGGCTTCAGAAACTTGAGTACCTTACTACACTCCTTAGTACAATAAAGTAACAAACCATGACTTAGATATTGTTTACTCTGATATAGCTGTGGGGTTAGTGCATGGCTGGTTAGGGTCTCTCAAGAGATATTCATGTTTTGTCTGGGACTATTACCAAAAAATCCTCATTGTATCTCCAGCAGTCATTATATGAAAAGCCACACAGCAGCATATGATGCTTCCAAATTATAAATTAAAGATGCCTTTGGTGTTTGACCAACAAGGGCTGTGCAAAATGAAGGAGAGAACAAAACTCCAAGCAAATGGCAAGAGAGAAAGCAACTTCGACTCTGAGACTCCTCCTTGGCAACAACTTACTTTATCAACGTGGAACTACAAACTCAAGTTTTTTTATTCTGCTCAACGTCTTAATGTTGATAATTAACACTCAAGAAAGCGATTGATGTTTCTACTAAAACAACTTCGTAACGTTTTTAACAAAGTGAACACCAATTGCTCCAAGTCTACGGAATGTACAAAGAAACAAAAGCTGTTTTCCTCTCTCTTTTTTTTCTTATAAGCAAACCGACACATGCGTAAAAAAGAAAAGAAGAGTTTTGAGAGATCAGGTGGTGGTGCACTTGGAAGGATCTTCTCTACCTCCTGTAAAAGCAAATAAAACACCAACCAAACAATGTTAGTTTTTGCTATACAGGAAGATGTGTCTTGTCATGTGTTGTGTCTAATGAGCCAAAACAACTCTACCAAGAAGCAAAGAAACAACAAAGCTTAAGTCTATATAGCCTTTCTCTAGCTCATGGTTTATTCATATAGTCTATTGTCTTCTATGCTTGTGCCCAAATCCATTTTTTTATTACATCTTCTATCATCTACCACTCCCTCTAATTTGAATCCCAAACTTAATACATGATTAGTCCTTCAACTTTAATACCAATCACAATCAATGCATGTGTATAACCAAAAGGGCCAAGGCTGGAAAAACACTTTACCTTTTGCTTCCTGAGTCTTTCGTTTTCTTCTTCTAACCGTGAAACTTTGATCTCTAACTCCTGCGTGTAAGCCTGCTCATCAACACCCAATGTTAGACACCAAAGAGAAAATAAACAAGGCGTGGTTTGCAGTTACATAAAAGTTGTTTTGTCACCTGTTTCCTAGCTCGAGAACGAGCAGCAGACTCTCTGTTCTTTATCATTCTCTTCTGTTTCCTCTCAACAGTCTTCTCCACAACTTCTCCAGAAGCTACCCTCTTCCTTCCTGGAGTTTGTGTATCAGACAAACCACCCATCAAAGAAGACTGAGACACCATTGCTTGCATGTCTGCAACCGGATATTGCATGAACGATTGCGCCTGTGGCATTGACGGAAGCTGATGATA
This sequence comes from Moricandia moricandioides, assembly GCA_905132885.1. Taxonomy (NCBI): domain Eukaryota; kingdom Viridiplantae; phylum Streptophyta; class Magnoliopsida; order Brassicales; family Brassicaceae; genus Moricandia; species Moricandia moricandioides. The sequence goes on from CAJHQQ010002342.1 coordinate 24,158, forward strand.
CTGAACCCACGGGGCAGCCTGAGTCATGTTTTGCCCTAAACCACCACCAGTACCATCATGGTTCGAACCAGGAACTGTCTCAGTCACAACACATGCTTTCAACAACAAATCCTCAAGCGTCATTTCACCAAGCGTAGGCTGCTTATTATCTCTCCTCTCCTGAGCACAACTACTTCCATTAGTGTTCTGCTGAATGTCTTTCCAGACCTCTTCAACAGTCTTCTTGCTGAGATCCCGTGGCAAAGTCAAACTCCCCTGACGAGAGAGACCCTCCTGAGTAGTTGCTTCAACAGAGCAGACACTCTTGAGAAGTTCGTCAAGATTCATGCTTCAAAGTGCTTTACCAGAACCTCCCAAATGGGTTTGGACCTCATCGAGTGTTAAGCTATAAAGAGAGCCTTGCCTATTCAAGGACTGAGATTTGGGTACCCTCTGAGAATCCATAAAACAACACAGGTAGATAGATAGATAACAACAATACAATCCTGAGCCCAAAAGATTGAAACTTTTAATCTCAATTTGATCGAATCGAGGAGGAGAAAGTAACCCTTTTTCCTAAGGTCGAGTTGTGGAACATGCAATCTGAAAGGGTCTTGGGAACTGCATGCAAAGCATCAGTGTGGAAGAGATTAGTGGAGAAAAAGCTACGATCTTTGGAGCTTCAAAAAGGATCAGATCTATGCAAAGAGAGATTTGTTCAAGTGGTGGTGGTGGGTGTATGAGTGTGAGAAAGAAAAGAGAAACGATTACTATGATTATTGTGTAGATAGAGAGAGATTTACAAAACAGACCTAAACTCTCTTTTCTGTGTTTGTTTCGTGCAGGAGTGAAGTGAGAGAAACCTTTTGATTGAAGAAGTTTCACTTCGATATTGAACTTTCAAAGATAGTTTATTTTAATAATTGGTGATTACTTTGATGAAGAGAAGTGGATTTCGAGTTTATTCCCTTGCTACACTACATGTGCTTGGCTAGACTTCAATCAATTCAGCTTTTAGTTTCCTTATGTGTTGCATTTACAGAGATGTGTCAAGGTTGGATTGGTCTTTCAGCAAAAACTTTGGAAACATCTTCACATGTATTATGGAGAAAACACAACTCAGAAGTGTTGTGAAATTGCGCCTATAGAGAGATTTTGAAGCACATTTCCTCAACTGAGAAGAACAAACAGAGTTTCTTTGCCTTTCCAGTTTCAATCATTGGTTGGACTCGAGCCAAGATCGGATACAAGAATTTAATAACGCAAAGAAATAAGCAATGAAGAGGAGGCTGTTTCTGTCAATAAGATCATCAGCAGTAAGAATCATTTGCTTGTCTTCCACAAAAAATTTGAATTGAATTTTAAAAGTTCTCCATGGCTCCTGAATTTCTCTTGTGAAGCTTTGTAGTCTTGGCCATGTGGTTGGTGTGATCTTTTACAGCCTGCATACCTTGGAATCACTCCCGAGCCTGACCTCTCTGAGACCAAGACTATCTAAGACAGTCATTGCCAATACAAGAGCAGCAGCTTCAGCTCCCCAAACTGGATAGGATCATAGGAGAGAGGGCCTTGGCTCCCAACCACCTGAGCATATCACAAAATAGTCCGGACTGATATACTGCTAAGTTAAACAAAATAGCTTAAGCATATTACGAATCCATGAAAACGTGAACTTGAAGGATCGAATAAAACTATTTATAAATTTCGGAAAACTAGAATTTGATAAGCAAGGACACACAAGGAGCATAGTTGTGTTTCTTTAGTTTTACAAATGAAAGTTAGGCGATGTTTCAGAAAACTGAAAAACAGAGAAAAGGTTTTATGAGTTTTGGGAATAGTACAAATTGTTTTTAGGAATAGCATAAATATAAGATAAAAAAACTCATTAAAAGGTTTTATGAGTTTGGCCTTATGAGCGACCAAAGAGTAACATTTCATAAAGACTTCATATGCACCAGCTCCTTATAAACTTCAGAAGAATCACCAAGCCAATATTAAAAACACTGTTTTGTTTTCGGATATCTGCACAATCAACTTAAGAAAATAAGAAAAGCCTTTTCACAATCTCAATCGGTTAAAAACAGAAAATCTTTCAGAAAACAGTTAAAAAGTAACAAGCCGTTACACAGAAATTGCAAAAGTAACGTCTTTTATCATGTAACTCCGATGCAAAACAAACCCGACAGGAAGCAAAACATGTGGGTTAAGACACATATAGTTCTTGTCTTTAGAGACAAGAAGTCAGTTCCATGTAAAGTATATATTTAGTAAAATTAAATGAAAAAAAGTGAAGAGAAGTTATTCATTGAACTACCTGAGTGATACATGATACATCTAGTAGCCCATGTAAGGAGAGTATTGCCCGCCACCATGTTTCCCTCTGCCTTTACCGCCCTGACCAGGTTGTGGAGTCTGATAGCCACCACCTTGCAAGCCAGGTTGTGCACCGTACCCAGGAATTTCACCAGGTGTCATACCTTGAGTACCATAACCAGTTGGCATTCCAGCTCCAACCCCAGGGTAGTTTACCCCTGCACCTGTCCCCAATGAACCCAACAAAGCCTGACCTATAGCTGGATTAAACCCCAAACCAGCTCCCTGCGATGCTAACAAAGCTGTCAAAGCCTGTCCAATGGCATGCGCTGGAGCACCCATACCAGCTTGGTTATTACCAGCCATAAGATGTCCATGACCACCAGGCGCACCGTAACTGTTGTGATTATGAGAATTAAACTGTTGCTGCTTGCCCTGTTTGGGACCATCTATAGCTTTCTGGCAATGCAAAATATGCCCATCAAACGTCTTGTGTGGCTCCTGTAAAGCCTTCTTGGCACTTTCAGCAGACTTATAAACAAAAAGACAGAACCCTTTAGGTCTCCCAGTGAACTTATCAAGACCCAAAGGACCTTCTTCAACCTCACCAAACCTCGAGAAAAACGCTAACAACTTCTCCGGATCAAGCTCTGCTCCCACATTACTAACATAGATCTTCCTCTGAGTATGCTCCGTGCTCAGAGCTCCTGCAGGAGCCACCGCGTTTCCACCAAAGACGGGTCCTTTACAAGCTAACTGACACGACGCCATACGACTTCCGATCTTCTTCTGAGGCTGCTTGAGAGCATTACGAGCACCTGACCTAGACTTATACAGAATAAAGCCGTAGCCTTTGGATTTACCGGAGAGTTTATCAAACACGGCCTTGCAATCTTCGATCTCTCCGTATTGGTTAAAAGCTTCGATTAGGGTTTCGGTTTTGGTGTCCCACCCGAGCCCGTGGACGAAGATCTTCCGATGAGATGGATCTTCATCGGCTACTTCGCGGATCCGATTAGCGACGTCGGGATGGTTCTCCGCTGCTGATTTGAGGAGATCGAGAAGCTGTTCCTTCGAAAACGGTTCCAACAGATCCTGAATCGGCTCTTCTTCGAGTTCTTCCTCTTCGTGCTCTTGGTATTCAATCTGCTTCTGCGACGGTTCAGAAGCGTCGATGGGTTGTGATTCGAGCTTTCTCTTCTTTGTCATGGTGGAAATCAAGATGAGAGTTTTAGGAGTTTCAAATTTTTAATTTTCTTTGGTTTCTTCGAAAATAAAGAAGCTGATACTCTCCTCTGGACGTCCCTTTAGGACATAAACTATTCTACTCCAACCATAATTAATTTATATGGTACCATTTTACTCAAAGAACAAATCTCCACCTTTACGAAGCAGAGTTTGTCTCAATTTTGCAAGTAGTTATATTATATCCAAATATATATATATATATATATATATATATATATATATATATATATATATATATATATATATATTATGTTTACGGTGTTATAGTCTTTGACTACTAATTAAAAATTTTAATTTTAATTTTTAATTTCAAATAGTTAGATAATCAAAAAATTTAATATATATTTTTAAAAGATCAGTAAGATTTAAAATAATTCAACAACATAAATCTTAGTAATTAAAAAAAATCTTACAAAAAAATAATATTATAATTAATTCAGATAATTGGTTACAAAATCACTTTATATTTTATTTTTCACACGTGAAAAACTGGAAATACTCTACCTTTTTTTAGATCTGAGACGACTTGTAAGACTTTCATGGAAGTCTTCTCGAAAGTCTTCCAACAAATAATGTACTAAAAGACTTCAACATAAATCTTATGGGCGAATAGTAAATTTAGGGTCTAGAAAACTTTCATGTAAGTCTTCTAGAAGGTATTCTATTAGAAAATTACTTGAAAGTCTTCTAGATCGAAAATATTTAATTTTATTAGAATTTTTGTCTTCTTATATAAAGAAAAATTTACACATTATCTCTTTTCCTCTCAAATGGCTGCAACAAAATGTAATTTTCTCATTCTAAAACTCTCCAACTTTTCTCTAATCTGTTTGAACTTAAAAAACCAAACTTTATACCAATTTCTCATTTTTATCTCATGTTTCTCACTTATTTATTTTGTTTTTGCAGGTTTTTCATTACATGGTTCTCATCTTCAACTTCTTTAAAGGTATATCTATAAAATCATAGTTTTTTTTCATTTGGTAATCTCTTGTTGCTTAAAGCTCTTAACTTTTGAAAATTTTTTTTGTTGTTTTAAGTTCTTACCTTATTTTTGAAGTTTTTCAATGTTTTGTAGCCAATGAATCCTTTTGGATATGCATGTTTTTCAGATCTGAGACGACTTGGAAAACTTTCAAAAAGTCTTCTCGGAAGTCTTCTAACATTTAATGCACTAAAAGACTTTCAGATCTAGATCTGGCAAAGTTTTCTCCAATATCTCATCTTTCATATAAAAAAAACAAACTTTATATCAACTTCTCATTTTTATCTCATGTCTTTCTCACTGATTTATTTTGTTTGGATATGTAGGTTTTTCAGATCTAAGACGACTTGGAAGACTTCCGGAGAAGGCTTCCAACATATAATGTGCTAGAAGACTTCCTCGAAATCTTCTGACGGAGTCTTCTCTCATGTTAAGTGGAGTCCAAATTTTTTTTTGTAGAGCAATGATCTATAATAATTTTGTTTATGGTCGTTTTGTGATTTGTAGGTGTATTCTTTTAATTGTGAATTCTTTTGTAAATTTAAAGAGAGAATAGTGAATTTTTTTTGTAAATATATTCATGTCTACAATATTATCTTGCCAAAAGTAATTGACATTATTAAAGTTATTGATACAAATTCAAAAGTAAAACACAATAACAAAAAAATTGTCAAATGTACTACAGCTAAGGGAGAAGACATCTCAAGAAAACTTAGCCAAATTCACCAAATATTAAATATTACATAAATACTTAAATCTATTATGAGCATCAAGTTCTATACTAGTAATAGAATCTAGATTTGCTAATGCAATTTGCTCCAAACATGAAGAAAGTTGCTCATACCCATTTTCTGGTTGACATAGATATTTTCAGCATTCAAAATTAGAGAACATTAGCAAACATAGAACATCAAGGTCAAAAAATTAATCCAGAAGACTTCCATCATTAGTTAGAAACATTAATAAACATATTTGATAACCTCTAAACACTACAAGAAAACTAAACTTTTACTAGGAAAATTTACTAGGAAAATAGTTCCTCGTAAAATTACTACGAGTTTACTTCGATTTTACGAGGAAACCAGTTTTCCTCGTAAAGTGCTCGTAACCTTACGAGAAAAAGGTTTCCTCGTAAATTCGAAGTAACCTTACGTGGCTATTATGAGGAATATGTCATTTTTCTCGTAAACTCATAGTAACTTCTCTCCTCGTAAAGTCCTAGTAATAGTTTACTACGAAATTAGGAGAAAAGGTTTTGTTACTACGAAATTAAGAGGAAATGGATAGAAAATATCAAATTTAAATCAAAAACGTGTTTTGTACTTACTTTTCCTAGCAATTTCCTAGTAAATTCTCAGATTCGAAAATTCCTATAAATACCACCATATGTGATTCATTTGAAACACACCAAAAAAATCAGCTATAAGCTTAATCAAACACACAAAAAAATGTCTGGTCCGGGAAATATTTTCGAGTTGCGGAAGTGGATGTATTCACACAGAGATAATAACGGGAGGGTGACGAAAGAATTTCTCGAAGGGTTGGAGACGTTTATGCATCAAACAGATTCTACACCACTCACGCAGGAAAGTGGTAAGATGTTATGTCTTTGTCGGAAATGTTGCAATACCAAATTAGGCCCTCGTGAAAATGTTTGGAAGCATTTAATAAATAGAGTTTTCATGCCATATTATTATATATGGTATCAACATGTAGAAGATGCTAGTTGTAGGAATGAAGGTAGCAGTAGTAATAGCAATTTTCATATTGAACCGGTTGAGCATTTGCGTAATGAAGGTAGCAGTAGTAATAGCTATCATCACCAAGAGGAACAAATGGTAGATTGTGATAGGGTTCATGATATGGTAGGTGATGCCTTTGTAACTCATGATGATGATGAAGTTGAAGAACCTAACTTAGATGCAAAAAAGTTTTATGAAATGTTAGATGCTGCGAATGAGCCAATTTACAGTGGTTGTAGAGAAGGTCTGTCTAAATTGTCGTTGGCTGCTAGAATGATGAGTATTAAAACCGATCACAATCTACCTGAAAATTGTATGGATGCATGGGCAGACTTGTTTAAAGAGTATTTGCCAGAAGACAATGTGTCTGCTGAATCTTATTATCAGATTCAGAAATTGGTATATAGTCTTGGGTTGCCCTCGGAGATGATAGACGTTTGCATCGACAACTGCATGATTTACTGGGGAGATGAGGAGAAGTTAGAAGAATGTCGATTTTGTAAGAAGCCACGATTCAAACCGCAAGGTCGAGGGCGTAATAGGGTACCGTACCAAAGGATGTGGTACCTACCAATCACAGACAGATTGAAAAGATTGTACCAATCTGAGGAGACTGCTGGAGGGATGAGATGGCACGCCGAGTATACTCAGACGGATGGAGAGATGACTCATCCATCAGATGCAAGAGCATGGAAACATTTTAACAATGTACATCCACATTACGCTAGCAATAGCCGGAATGTGTATCTTGGATTATGCACTGATGGATTTAGTCCATTTGGAATGTCTGGGAGACAATATTCATTGTGGCCGGTCTTTCTTACACCGTATAACTTTCCACCGGAGATGTGCATGCGACGAGAGTTTCTATTCATGACCATATTAATACCTGGTCCAAAACATCCAAAAAGATCTCTCGACGTTTTTCTACAACCACTGATAAAAGAGTTGAAAGATTTGTGGTCAACAGGGGTGAGGACATATGATTGTTCAACGAAAACAAACTTTACGATGTGAGCGATGCTTTTGTGGACCATAAGTGACTTTCCTGCATATGGTATGTTGTTTGGGTGGACTACACATGGGAGATTAGCTTGTCCATATTGTAATGGAATGACAGATGCATTTCAGTTGAAGCATGGTAAGAAGACTAGTTGGTTCGATTGTCACCGTCGATTTCTTCCGGTTCACCACCCATACCGAAGAAACAAGATATTGTTCAGGCACAAAAGGGTTGTCAGGGACACTCCTCCTCCATATTTAACTGGAGAACAAATCAAAGCGCAAATCGATTACTACGGTGCTCTAGAAACAGCTCCTCGTGGTGGGAATTGGCATGTTCCCAATAATATGCCTGATTATTATGGTGTTCAGCACAATTGTCACAAAAAGAATATATTTTGGGAATTGCCATATTGGAAAGATCTTCTTTTGCGCCACAACCTCGATGTGATGCATATAGAGAAGAACTTTTTTGAGAACATCATGAACACTATATTGAATGTCCCAGGGAAGACGAAAGACAACTTAAAATCAAGGTTGGACTTACCCGATATCTGCTCAAGGAGTGAGCTACATATAAAAAGCAATGGGCAAGTTCCAGTTCCAATTTTCAGACTGTCATCAGACAAAAAGTCTTCGTTGTTCAACTGAGTGGATTCAGAAGTGAAGTTCCATGATGGGTATGTTTCAAATCTCTCAAGATGTGTTGAGAAAGGGCAAAAGTTCTCCGGGATGAAGAGCCATGATTGTCATGTCTTTTTGCAGCGACTACTTCCCTTTGCGTTTGCGGAGCTACTACCGGCAAAAGTACATGAAGCACTTTCAGGTAATTAATTAATATAATACGATGACATGATTAATCTATTTCTATATATATATATATATACTAATATGGATAATTTTTGTTTTCGTATATATATAAGGAATTGGAGCATTTTTTAGGGATCTGAGCACCCGCACTCTTAAAGTGGAAGTTGTCCAACAACTTCATGAAAACATCCCCGTCTTAATCTGCAACTTGGAGAAAATATTCCCGCCAACTTTTTTCGACGTCATGGAACACCTAGTTGTCCACCTCCCGTATGAGGCATTACTTCGTGGACCCGTGCATTATGGATGGATGTATCAGTATGAAAGGGCCATGAAAACTTTGAAAGGAAAAGCCAAAAACCTAGCAAGAGTTGAAGGTTCTATTGTGGCGGGAAGTTTAACGGAAGAAACATCACATTTCACTTCGTACTACTTTGCACTAAAAGTACGTACAAGGAAACGAGCTCCAAGAAGATATGATGATGGTGGTGTCGTGCCGACATATATGGAAGATGAAGACGTCCATAGTGCACACTTTTATATTCTTCTTAATTGCGAGCATCCATTGATTGCTTATTTTGAAAAGTAAATATATAAACATACACACTTATATATATATATATATATATATATATATTTCAATATTAAATATAATACATAACATATATGATTTTACATTCAATTTGAGACTCAAGTCGAGGAAGCAATACCTGGTATATCGACAACTGAGTTAGACAAAAGGAAAGATCAACACTTTATCAAGTGGTTGAGGAAACATGTATTTATTTATTACTTAAATTGTATGCATACATTAGCAAAGTAAGTTTAATGTCTAATTATTTAACTTTTTTGTTGCAGGTTGATTATGACGATCATGATTATCCCGCATGGTTTCGCGAATTACTTCAAGGTCCAGTTGCAAAGGTCACTACATCGTCGATGTATTTCACCCGAGGCTATACTTTTCATACCTATGACTATGGTAGACACCGGGCGACAAGTAATTATGGAATATGTGTGAAAGGCGAAACAAATTTCTACGGGATCTTGCAGGAGATTTATGAAGTTCAATTCCCGGGTATGGGTTTGAAATGCGTTATCTTCAAGTGTGAGTGGTACGACCCCGTCGTAAACAGAGGTGTTCGTAGGTACAACAAGTTCGAGCCTTTCATATTAGCTTCCCAAGCAGATCAAGTTTGCTTCATTCCATACCCTCGGATTACTACCTCGGGAATAAACTGGTTAGCTGTTATCAAAGTTACACCTCAAGGACGAATAATCGCTGGAGATGAACCACCATTACAAGAAGAAAACACCAATGAGATCGAGGTAGCTGAAGCATAAATTGATGAGTTCTTACTCATTGATCCGCATAATCGTGAATACGAAGATGTTCCTGATCACTCAACGGACAAAGGTGTAGACGACGATTTTTTAGAAAATGATGATGTTTCAACAGATGACGACAATGTATCCGAATGAATTATGTATGTTTATAAGTTTGTTTAATCACAAAAATGAATTTGGATTATATATGTTTTAAGTTTGTTTAATCACAAAATCAATTTGCATTTGGGGTTTGGGGTTTATGTGTAGAAGAGGTTAGGAGTTTGGTGGTAGAAGAGGTTATAAGTTAAGGAAGTTGTGGTTTGGGGTTTCGAGTTTAGGGATTTATAAACCTTTTCCTCGTAAAACCCTAGTAATAGAAAACACGGGCATAGTTGTTTCCTCGTAAGGTCCTAGTAAGGTTTACTAGGGCTTTACGAAGAAACAAACGCGGGCATAGCTACTTCCTAGTAAGCTTGTTTCCTCGTAAAGGCCTAGTAACTGCCTTACGAGGACCTTACGAGGAAATAGAAACACGGGCATATCTATTTCCTCGTAAGGTCCTAGTAACATTACTAGGGCTTTACGAGGAAACCAAATTCCTTATATAAACTCGAGCAATCTAGTTTCTCATTTGCTAGTAACCTTCTCTCTTAATCCTCTAAAGGTACTCTCTAATTCGTAGTTAGGTGATTAGATTAGGGAATTTAGATTAGGTGGTTAGTTTAGGGAATTTAGATTAGGTGGTTAGTTTAGGAAATTTAGATTATGTTGGTTTACTTTTATTTAGTGTTTTTTTAAATTATACGGGAAATTAATGTTTCGATTTTTTTTTTAAATATAGATGCCTAGATAGAGCAAGCTTGCTAAGGCTGCCGGTAGGAGGACGTCGTCTCTCGAGGGGAGTCACTACAGAGACATGTTTGTGCGTCAGGATGCTCCGGGTTCATCTTCGTCAGCTCCCGGTTCATCTTCGATTTCTGAGACTCAGGGAGCTTCTACGGTGTCCCGGGAACCACATCCTCCTCCTCCTCCTCCACCGGTCGGGGTTCATCCCGATTTGGATGTGCCGCCGAACGCATCCTTTGCGGTGTACACGGTGGAGGATATTTTGGCCCTTCCAGGCAGAGAAGGGCTCGCAGAGTTAGACCCTATCCGACGGGACGGCCGAAACGTATTATGGTATGTTTTAATTTTTAAAAAGTTTTTTTAATTTATTTCTTAATTAACAAAATATTTAGAAATTAATCTAATTAATGATTTATTTTGTGTCTTTCCAGATTCGGTGTTGACAATTGTGTCGGATCTAGCGTCTCAGACTGTATTAAGGGATACTTTCCCTATCCAGCTCCAAACTGGAAGATGACGGCGAGCCACACAAAAAAGACGTGGTTCAAATCGTTCGATGTAAGTTTAATTAGTTAATTTATTTTTAATTATTTAAAATTATTAATATTATTGAACTAATCCGTCTTTTATTTTTTCTGGTTACAGCAAAAGTATCGTTGGTCTATTGGGATTCACCAGCGGGTGAAGAAGGAGTTTGAGGCCAAGGCAAGAGCACGATTGCTCGACATGGTCTACAACTGGAAGGGCGACTATGAGGTATTGATTTATAAATTATAATATATATATAGTTTTAAAAATATTATATACTGACTTTAATTAATTCTATTTTTTTTTTTAAATTAGGTGGATTGTTACGAGGCCGGGAAACCCGATTGCCTCACAACCACGGTGTGGGATGGCCTCATCATCTATTGGGAGTTGCCGGACTCGGTCAGAACCTCCAACACAAACTTCGGGAACCGCATGACCAAAGACGAGCATGGCAACACGAATGTGCTTCACACCACGGGTCAAAAACCTCACGCGGGAATTCGTCTAGACATGGTAAGATGATTTTTAATAACTATTTAATTTTTATTTTATTTGAATATTCCAAATTAATATTTAATTTTATAAATTAATTTTAGGCTAAGGAGACAGGACTTCTTCCATCTCTGAAAGACCTTTACGAGAGGACCCACCGGAACAAGGCTGGGCAGTTTGTAGATCCTGCTTCCGAGCGGATCTACAACGAGGTTGTTGCCCGAGTTGACGAACGGCAGACCCAGTTGACTCAGCAGACTGGGACTCCAGTCATATTATCCACTGTTGAAGTGGATAAGATTTACGAGGAGGTAAATAATTTGGTTTTACTATTAATTTTAAATATTTTTTAAAAAAATTTCTTAATGTTATTAATATTTTTATTTACAGGTCGCTCCTAGGAAAAAGGGGCGTATCATCGGGATTGGCTCGGTTAACGATGTCCCTGCAGCGACATCGTCTTATCATCAGGAGCAGCACGATGTCAATGCTCAGCTACGCTCGGAGTTGTCTTCGCTCACCGAGCATGTCACTTCTCTCATCGATGTCCTCGAGATTATGGCGGTTGGACACCCGCATTTGGAGGAGATGTTGCGTCAGAGACGGGAACGCGGAGGGATTCCAACCCAACAGCATCCACCATCACAGTCACAGCCGGCCACCAACTATGGAGAGGATTTCCCGAGCCAGGACGACTTCGTTCAGCAATTTCACGACCACCATCCCTAGTTTTTTTTTATTTTTAATTGTATATTATGAATTTTAAAACTTTCTGTATATTATTTAGTTATTTATAAAATATTTTGTTTTTTATTTTTTATTTATAATTTGATTTTTTTAATTTTAAAAAAAAAATAATTATATTTATAATTAATTTTTTTAATAGGGAAAAAAAACATTTCGAAGCAAAATCCTCGTAAGGATTCCAAGTAAAATCCTCGTAACAGATTCTAGTAAGTTCCTCGTAAGTCTTTACTACGATCTTACGAGGAAAATATTACTACGATGTTATGTAGAAACACTACGAGGGGCTTACGAGGAAACCATACCCACGCCTTTACGAGGAAATGTTTCCTCGTAAGTTTTCTACGACCTTACGAGGAAAAAGGCTTTACGATGAACGTGTTTCGAGGAAACGTGTTTCCTCGTAATTTCCTAGTAAATGTAATTTCCTAGTAAATGGCCATTTACTAGGAAATTACGAGGAATACACGTCCTAGTAAGGGGCGAGTTTTCTTGTAGTGAAATTATAACCAATAAAGTTATGAATTTCATTCAGGACCCCAAATATTATCTAAAACACATGAATTAACAGTAAAATTTTTAAAAAAGTCATTTTAAATTTGAAGAAAATGAAGGTTTATTATACATTGTCGTAGAAGACTTTCGTGAAAGTTTTCGCAGAGAAGACTTCCCTCAAAGTTTTTCATTTAGGTCATTTTTGCAATTGAAAATTTACAAAGGAAGACATCCAGAGAAGTCTCATCTACATCAGACTTCTAATTAGAAGTCTTGCTTTGTAAATATTGGCTTATTTTGTAATTCAAAAATTCTTGAAAATATTAGAAAAAACTTCTCTGGAAATCTTTCTCGATAAAAAGTTAGTTTTGTAATTGACCCAATTGTATCAGAAATTTAACTTTTTACAGAAGACTTTCATGTAAGTCTTTCAACGGAAGACTTGGAGTGCAAGATCGCTGCACTCCAAGAGAAAACTTACCGGAAGACTTCCGGGTAAGATCGCTGCGAGTGCAAGGATAACGAGGTGAATCTCAGACTTGGAGCTAGACGATCTTAGACCATAATCTAGCCCCAGAAAGCTGGTGTGTCTTTGGTGCCACTTGAGCCACTGGGGTCGCTGATGAAGTAGAATGATAAAAAATTCCTGTTGAGATGTTAACTCCTTTTTTTTTTGTGTGTTTGATTTAGACGCAGATGCTTACCCGTGACACCAGAGTTGTTCTTTGTACCTAAAGAAACTTGTGGACCGGTTGAGCTAGCAGGTGGTGGAGCAATTGAGGAGGATTCACTAGGCGCCTCTATTATTGTAATCAACAATGTAATAAGTTTCAAGAAAATAATATAATCTCCAAATGGAGTTTTTTATTAACTTTGTGAAAAAATTCACATACCGGGGGAGAAGCAAGAAGATGAATTGACTCGAAGGTTACATAGAGGAGCCAATTGCAGAGCAAGAGTTTGATTGATTGGAAAAGCAGGGGACAAAGTCGAAGTATTGTTGAGGAAGAGAGGTTGGTTATTGGCTATAGATCTGGTTTAAGCCGTCACAACATGGCTACGCCGGAAGCTGAACAAAGCCTTGTACGAATGGACCACATGGAGGCACATGTAGCTGGGACTTGAGCTAGAACCAATTGTAAAAAGTAAACAAGCTGGAGGAGCATTCTGTTGGTAGAAGTGAAGCTACAACAGATGGGAGAAGTGACAGTGATGATGTTTATGCTATTGGTCTCAGAAGCAAGCTTCAAGACATATGAAGATAGAGATGAAAATGGCTCGTTGACTCAGGTTGTACAGTTTATTTGAAGCCAAGAAGAGAACTGTTTGAGACGTTTTCAAACAGAAGGAGGAAGTGTAAGAATGGGGAATAATACACTTTCTCAAGTAAAGGGAGTTGGTACGGTCAAGATAAAGAATGAAGATGGCACAACTGATCTTCTGCAGGATGTTAGATATGTTAATATCAGAACATCTCATATCTCTTGGGTTTTTGGAGGGACAAGGGTGCTGCTGGTTCAAGTCAAGAGATGGCACATTATAAGTTGTAAAAGGCTGCAGAACAATGCTTAAAGCTGAAAGAATGGGAAGCATGTATATGCTACTGGGAAAGGCCATCAGTGCTGAGACAGATTCCACAAGAAAGAGTAAAGAAGTTGGCATAACAAGATGGATTATCTAAGTCAAACTCTGAGTTTTATTAATCCGAAAAACGAGTGAGTAAACTCGTATAATCGGAAGATAAGGTGACAAAAAACAAAGAGTTCAAGCTATAATTGAAGAGAACGTATGAAAAAAAACGAAGAACAGACTCAATTAAATAGCTTGAAAAGCACAACAAAAAAATCGCCTAAGCCAAATTATTATCTAACTCAAATCAAAATCAAAACAGATTTCGATTCAATTAGAAGGTCACAACAAAACCAATATTTTACAACAAAAAATAAATATGTTTCTTTCCCTCTCAAAGATAATAATGTAATAAGAGGGAAGAAGAAACTAGATAAACATTCTCTCTCTAGGAGAGAGGAGAGAGGAGAGAGAATTCCTTTTATTTTATATAGTATTTACTTTATTATAAAACAACAAATATTAAGCTAATTATTACAAAATGTGCAAATAATTAAAATTTATTAAAAATACTTTACTTCTTATTATAATTATTTAATTATTTTAATACATCTTTGATAATAATACTTTGTGTTACTGTATATATTCCTTCTCTTGAATATTTAATAAGGTTTTATATTATTAATTTTTCACTCACATTAATATTTTTCATTTTAGATGATTAAATATCTCTTGTTTATTACCATTTTTATTAACTTCAATTGAGAGTATGAGTCCTAAAAAATTTTGTTTTGACTTAACATTTTTTGTATCCACATTTACATCTACAGCCACTTTTACTGATATTTTCTTGGCCAATACTATAGGTGTGGTCATTTCTTTTATTTTCAGTATAGGTTGTTACATTATCTGACATAGCTAATTAGACGTGTTTCATGATTTTACTTCAAGAGTTTATTAGTTGTTCTTGATCCTAAAAAGACAAAATATATTTCATAAAACTTATTAAATATCTTTTATGCAGAACTATGTCTATTAGACTATTTCTTTTATTAATACATATATATATATATGCATTTTACAATATATAAACATTTATATTCTCTTTAAAAATTTAACTAAATCTCAATATATTTGAAATTTATTTACAAACTTTAAGTTATGTCATCTTTAGATCTATAAATTCATAATAAGTTTTAGGTAATAACATTTTGGTGATTATATTATTCTTTAGATTGTCATAAAGAACTTGTGGATCTTTTACAACCAAAACTTACACATGTTTTAGTACTTTCATATAAATGATGGTAACATAGTATAATTATGAAATTCTATCAATTTATATATTGTGAAATTAATTTAAGACCTTTATATGAGACATATATTAAGCCAAGAACAACTAATAATCTTAGCATTATCAGATTTAGTTGTTCTTTATTAGCATATATATATATCAATATAAAGTGTGGTGAAAAATAAATTTATCTCAAGATGGATAGTGCAATAGAGATCGATGATCTGATATGAAGATGATGTTAATAAACCACTTTGAGTTTCTCATCTGGTTCGAACTCAAGCAAGATCTCATCTTTAATAAAGATTACATATGATTTTGAAATATCCAAATTTTGCTCATATTATATGGCAATTATGTTAGTATTACAAAAATAATTGATTTTAGAAATCAATAAATGTATATAGAAAATATCTATGATTAAATTTGAAGATAGAATAAAAAATAATTCATATGTTGATGGCAAAATAAAATATGCCGATAACCGAAATGCATAAGTTTATTACACAATATAGGTCTCAATTTACCAAATCAATATATATAAAGCAATAGAGGAAACACGATTTGGTCTGCAAATCAAGTTAATCAAATAAATTTTCTATAGAACGTAATAAACATGAATCAATAAAGCTATATGATGAGATCAAAGCATCAAGCATAAACCATTAGGTAGTATTATATACTTCTAGAAATGATTTTTTTTAAATGAACCAAAATTCTATAAACAGAGCACAATTCAAAGTGATACAATGGAATTCTATCACTATTTAAAAGACTTTGTCATACATTGGTGATATCTAATATCAAAGATGATGATCAAAAAAATCATCATCATGATCTGCAGAAAAATGGCGATGTTCGTGTCCCGCAAGTTCGTTCAAATGAAACTTTGACGGACATGTTTACAAAGACGCTTCCAAAATATCAACTGCTAGAGTAAAAAAATAAAAGTAGTATATCAAACGTGTATCCCAACTTTGTTTGCTTATGCGGCTGATCCTCGCTGATATTAGTCTTTTTTTCTTACAAACATCAGAGAAAGAGACTACTGTGGGCATCCGAAGAATGGTATGTGATTATACTGAAACTAATATGTTTTTGTTTAAGTGTCTCGTAAGAATTTCTTGTTGATATATCTTATGTTATTGCTTTAGATGGGAGTTGAGAAATTTACAGCATAAGCAAGCAAGAACATGTCATGGAGGAAGATTCTTGATATGGGACAAAATGTGTTCCGCCAAACATATACTCCAACTCATCTAAAGAATAAATGGAGGAACATGTTCAAGTCACAACAATAGCCCCCTAGATCTATGTACTACTTACTACTTAGTTGCTCATTTTGGAGAGAAGGTCAAGACTGGAGTCTTCTACTTTAAGGGCTCATAGTCTTTTTTGTTTGTTGATCACCCTAACTGACAAACATTGATAATCGTGTATAGATTAAGCTCATCAGGCCTATTAAGCCCATTAGAAACCCTATGACATAACTTCTCTCAACTTTATATGTAGATCAATTTCTTAACATTTTTTTTGTCAATAGAATGATGCATTCATCACGTCATCATTTAGTAATAAAAAATCTATATAGCAGTAGACTTTGTTTATAATTAAATGGTAAGCTTATATAATTAATCATTTTACAGTGATGAATTGTGTGTTCCACATTGCTTTAACATGTGAAAATTTTCAAAACAAAGGAAGAGAAAGTCCAAATACATTAAACTAATTTAATCGATATTATATATGATTTTACATAATTATAATAAGATGAATGATTATATATCAGGTTCATCTAATAAATTTTCTTATCATTTGTGTTGGAGGCACGAAAGCTGAGTTGATAGATGGTTCATTTGCTAGTCAACCCGAGATGTGATCTAGTAGTCGATGGAAGGTTGATTGAACCAAATGAACCTGAAACGAATGCAGATGGGATGAGTATGATTTCAACTAAGAAAAAACATAGAATAATGAAGGAGATAGGATGAGAAAGATGGTCAGATGTTAGATTCAAATGGAGCTAAGCTTGGTGGTTGTGTAACACTCTCAAGCTTTAACCGATGGATAGAATGGATCGAAGGATAGGGATTGACTCTCTTAATCAATGGATGAACAGACTGAATTGAATCTCATAAGACTCTCTGGACGTGACTTCAGTGGCACTAAGTGAATCTCACACCTAGAACTAAATAACTAACACAAAGAATTCTCAACTTTGCTAAACAAGAAAAAAAGTTTCTATTAACTTACAATGATCAAGGGTAATTTACAGTGAACTATGACTTGTGCTTATATATGCTCAACACTGCTTCTAAAATTTCCATACTTCAAATGATGTAAAAGGAAAAAAAATAAATGAACTTAAGCAAATGAATCATTGGGTTGGTTCCTTGAAAATTGCTAGCCGTTGGGACAGATTTGTAGACTTTGGAAGATCAGATTTTGTATCATGATATCTTGGTTTTGTGCCCACAAATAGGAGTCTTAGGTTGCTGAATAAACTCACATTGGTCTTGGTTTATTCTGGTTCAGATGGAAAAAAAATTCGTCATTTATCTACCCGAAATGAAGATTCTCTTAATCTCATGCTGGCTGGTGTATAGAATTGTGATGGAAGTCTCTTCTGATTTGTTGGATGCATCTTCTGGTAGCCTTAGTTCGAGAGTAAGGTGTCTTGATTGAGTGATCTCGGTCTGGAGATGATTGGCCGAATTGATTTCCAAATCTTTCAATAAGTGGTTCAGTTTGACCCGTTTTGAGAAATGGGTTGTATCATGAGATTTATGTGGATATTTCTCTTGATATTGGGCTTGATGGAAAGGTAAGAAATCTATCTTTAATTCTCTGACTGGTTTTGGTTCAGGCCACCCCTTTGGCTGGGCTGAAATTCTCTTCTAAGGACAAATACTCACAAATAGACGGGTTAGAAAACCTTGAGTTAGTAAAATTCATATCTCCGTGGTCCATGAAGATTTTTTGGTGATTACATTTCTCACTGATACTTGTGAAGTGTAGAATCCATTAAATTAGTTTCATCCAAAATTTATTTCTGGTTGTTAAGATATACTTCTTTGATTGAACCTTTGTTATTGGTATTTCCTATATAGTTGGTGTGGGCAGTATGGTGAGGATATGGTCGAGGCACATATTTGAGAACAACAAAAATTTGTGTATCTATGTTGATGTTATTTGTGTAAAGATTTTTTTTTATTAGATGAACACCGATTTTTCCTATTCTTTAGTTTACCCACAAAGATGTAAGCAATGAGTTTCTTTTGTATATGTCGTACCTTGAGATTTATAACAAATATATAAATGATCTCTTGGCTCCTAAACACCGCAAACTCCAGATTCATGAGAATCTAGAGGTGAAATGTTGTAGAAAGAAATATTTGTGGCTGGTCTACGAGAAGAAATTGTTGCTTCCCCTCAACAAGTGTTTGAAATGATGGAATTTGATGAATGCAATTTATGTTCTCTTCACATTATTTTTTTCTTGCCAAACAAAGTTTTTGTGTGTTTCATAACATGTACACATGCATTTTTTCTGTCTAAGTTTTGGTTTTGTTAACACTGAATGTTTATTCATTTCTTTTTGGATAAATTTCATCTCATCGGCATATTGGGGAGACAAATATGAATGTTCACAGTAGGATATATGTACAAAATTTGTGCTTAATTAATGATTAATGACTGAACATAAAACTTAAGAATATCTTCAGCCAAATAGTATTTCCTTCATTGCTCCACTAAATTTTTAAATTAAATAACCTCTCTTGGTGATATGCATACACGTTTCCTTTTTCAACAAGGATCATAAAAGGAGACGACTTTGGACTCCCGAAGGAAAAGAGATGTTCAAGGTATGTGATTGATAATGAACATTAAGATCTTTCATTTCTATGTCTAATAAGAATTTTTGTTGGATTATGTGAGAGAGCTTGACCAATAAGGTTTTTCTTCTATATTTCTCTATTATAATAGTGGTATGGTCTCTCTAAAGAGTAACTCAACCATTAAATACTAATCTTATTTTCTTATATAATTTTTTTTTAAAAAGACTATTTACAAAGTGACACTTGTGATTTGAGTCTCTCACAAATTATTTGGAATCTATTTACCAAAATATTTCTCTAACTTCTTTTTTGTCGAGAAAATCGCATAAAAAACTCTCAAAGTGACATTTACTGACATTTTAAACCTTGAAGTTTTTTTCACTAGCACTTTAAAATTTTAAAATGACATTTGTATAACAAAAAACCTTCAATTTGACTTACTAATTATTTTGAAGTAAACTTGATTTAATTGTTCATCAAGTTAAACTGACTTGTTGAACATGTAAAAACGGTTATTTGTAAGATTTTTTTTCAAAAAAAATAATTATTTAATTAATAAAAATCACAAAATTAAAAATAAAATAAAATAGAATAGAACTTCAAAGAAAATAAATAAAATTCATAAAATAAATAAAATTTAAAAAAAATGAAATACTTAAAATTAAATTAAAAATTAAAAAAAAATTAAGAAACACAAAAACTAGAAAATTCAAAATACTTTTTGAAAAATTACAAGATTATGCTTTTAGAAAATTATTTGAAACCATCATTGTAAATAGTAATATGTTTGAAATTTTTGTTGTCAACGAATGATATCCAATTTTTATTGAAAAAATCACATAAAATTATAAGATTGATTCTTTTTAAAAATTAATGACAATAAAAATTTCAAACATATTATTATTGACGATGATGGTTTTAATTTTTTTTTAAAACCATAATCTTGTAATTTAATTTAAAAAATTATTCTGAATTTTTAAGTTTTTTGAATTTTCTCTAATTTTTTTTTAATTTTTTGAAATTTTATTTAATTTTCTGTATTTTAGTTTATATTATTTACTTTTAAATTTTTATTTAATATATTAATTATTGTGATTTTTTTTAGTTTTCTGAATTTTTATTTAGATTTCTGAATTTTTTATTTTTTTATTTAACATTTATTTTATTAATTAAATAATTATTTTTGAGAAAAAAATTGACACATCATCGTTTTTACCTGTTTAATAGGTCAGTATTTTACTTGATGAATAAGTAATTTAAGTTTTTTACGATATAAATGTCACTTTGAAAATTTAAAGTGCTAGTGAAAAATCTTCAAAGTTTAAAAAGTTAAAGAGTGTCACTTTAAAAGTTTTTTATGAAATTTCT
Source organism: Moricandia moricandioides (assembly GCA_905132885.1). Lineage (NCBI taxonomy): Eukaryota > Viridiplantae > Streptophyta > Magnoliopsida > Brassicales > Brassicaceae > Moricandia > Moricandia moricandioides. Next base: position 44,744 of record CAJHQQ010002342.1, read on the forward strand.
TTATCTCTTTTTTCTTTTTGTAATATTTTATTATCATTGATATGTGAAAGATTTTTCAAGAGACCATCATGCTCAAAATTTTATTTTAATATTTAAATTATGAGAAATTAACCTCTATCTGACCGCTTAAGATGTTTTTTAATGAGAGACAGCTAGAAGTTAGAAACAAAAGCGTTACTCAATCATAGCTAGTTCTGTTATAAAATATATATTTTTTTTGCTAAATTTTGGTGCATTAATTTAAATGTAGCAAAAGTTAAATTACATTTTAAACTCTAGAAATATAAACCCATGCTAGGAATCAGATTTCCCTACGATAAATTATCTTAGGCCCTCATAACAAAGTGAAAGGAGAAGAAAAACGTGGCCTTAATAGGCCCAAACGCTAGATTATTCAGATCCTTGTGATGAAGTGAGGCCAAAAGCCCAAGATTAGCCCATATGAAATCTCTTCACCTTCTGGAAATCTGGCTAGACGGAAGACGAAAAATCCAATGATAGCCAAAATTGCATGGCTTTACTGGAGAAATCGAAGTTGTTATCTCTGATGGAAAAGATTTTGTTCTTGATAGTCAAGTCTATAGAGGATATTAAGGCAAAGGGAGTTCTGAAAATGCTTCGATGGAGCCGATTATTACGCTCTCTCCATATTTCAAAGATGGAAGCTTGCCAAGCAAAGATTGAAAGGAATTGGAGATGTGACTCACCAGATAGAGATATTAAAGCTTCAACTGAGTCCAACCATAAATCAGTTTGAGAATAGATGTTATGTTATAAAATATATTCAACCATGAAAAAAGATGAAACATAATATATCCAAACACAGTCCATTATTATGTATTAGTTGATTATCAATCACACAGCTAAATTTGGTAATATGGGATCTTAGGGCATCATTATCCCTAGAACCCCATTAGGGGTTCTTAATTATTTTTTTTTATTTTTTTTTGCTGTTAAAAAAAAAAGAAAATTTTTTTTTAAAAACGAACCAATCACGGGCTGCCACGTGTCAGTGGGACCCGCAAACAGTGTAAGAAACTCTCTAAAACCGGTTCTTATTTAGTAGTTTTTAGAAGCGGTTCTTGCACTGCTCATGGGTCCCACATGTCAGTGGGGCCCGTGAACAGTGCAAGAAACCCTCCTAAGAAACCCGGATAATCATGCTCTTATATTTGAAAATCATGTTTTTAAAAAAAATAAAAATTAAAAGGTTGGTTTGCCACGTGCGGCTCATCTGATGATATATATTAGAGTAAAAACTAAAAGCAGATGAAAAGCGCTTTTGTAAATATTATTCCTTTTTGAGAAAATCGCTTTTGTAAATATTTCGGCTAAATTTTCACAACTTGTAAGGCACACACATTACCATTCTTCTATAGATCATGATGATTTTTCTGAACATCATCTTTGATCTTATAAAAATATCATTTGTGTATTTTTTGTTATCTCATTAAAACATTCTCACAGAAATATATGATGGAATAAAAACTATAATAATAAGAAAAAAAAAAACAGCACACATATTATATATTTCTCTCTTTGGAAGCATCATCTTCTAGTTAAATTCTAATTATTTATATCTTTTGGAAAATAAACAGTTTCAGTGACTGTATAATTTGACTCCAATTTATAGGGTCATTGGACTTTTGGTCCATAACTCTTTTTCACATAGAAGATTATTCACTTGTCAATTTTGACTTTATGTCAAATCTATGTTCGTAAACATGTGTTTTACATATACATATTATTCATGCTCTTATTATAAAAATTTACCATTGTGACTTTTTTTTTGTCATTCGAAATAACATTCACATCTTTTAATCATGAAAGAGATTAAGTATTTTTTTCAAATATACTTTTAAATATGATACCTCAATGACCAAATAAATATGAACATTGTAATATAATCCTTTAAGGATATTATGAGATAACATATTTTCCTAGATATTCAATTTGGAATATATAAAAATATATGGTCTTTCAAAGGGCTTTCTTCTAAATTGTGATTTGTTCTAACTCTTTGAGAGTTTAGTTATATTCAAATTAATGATTCTACATTTTCATAAGCCCTTGATAAATACAAATGTGTTTATTTTTTTGTCTTATAATATTCACATACACCCATGAAAAAAAGAATATATATATTCTTTAATTCGAATATCTAGAGTTCCCGTGAACATAATTTCAATATAATGATTCGTCATCGATTTTATCTTTAGGGTTTATCTAGGGGTTGTATAAGTCAAGTTCTTTTTTTATTGCAAGACGGATAAATAACTTCAATATAGTTGCATCTACCACATGAAACTTTCTCTTTATAATCAATTTCATATTTATTTTTATTTGGCACAATAGCTCAATTCTATCTCACTTGTTTTACACCATTTGATGTATGGACAATTAGTCCAAATACTTCTATTTTCACAAGAGTTTATATCTTTATCTATTGATTCATTCTTATTCGGCCTATCATTTATTTGTGTACACCCTTTCAATAGATTTTCTTCCATGATCCTCTTTTTCATTCATCATATAAATGTTATTTTGCATGTATAAATATCATCGATGTCAATTTTATGGATCTATTTTCTTTCACACATGACATAATTTATTGAGATCTATTCACTGTCTCAGGTACCTGAATTTCTTTTAATCATGTTTAATATCTCTTTAGGAGATCATTCAAATTTATTTCTTTGGTTTGACCATTATCAATTTATGTTCCTTTTCATTTAGAAATATATTTTTTATATCTGGAACCAATATGTCTATCATGCTCCAAGTGTGACTCCGACTCACTAGCAGTTTGATTTTATCCTTCTAGGATATCAATTATTATTAGAGCATTTACAGCTAGTATTTGTGACTTGTCACTCTATTTATTCAAGTCAATAAATGTGTTTGGCAACTACTTTACTAAGCTCTATAATTTAATTATCTTTTGGACTTTTATTTCACATCTTTTTGTCTGAGGGTCGATGATAATTCATTTCAACTTATTTTATTTTTCAGTTGTGTAGTTTTTCCCCCTTGTGTTAGAAAGACAAACAACTTTAGTCTAAAAATTCAGTCTTACTTATATCATTCGTAGATCGCTCTAGATTCATAAGTATCAATAAAGATACATATCCAACATATATTTTCCTTCTCATTTGAAAAATCATCTTATACTTTGTGGTGGAACAATTAGAATGTAAATTAGACATCCAAAACATTTATATAGGAAATGATTGGTTTATGATCCAAAACCAATTAATGATGGAGAGAATTATATATACTTATTGGCTTGATATAAATTAATGATGTTGCATTATGTGTCTGAACATGATTTACAAGAATTTCAACACTCACCCCAATGGATATATAATAATCATCAACGACTTAAGACGTAAATTCACTAGGAGTCCACCAACATCTCTTTGTATCCATGCCGATAGATTTTAAATATATTTTGGCTGGTGAAAATTGTATTCTCAATTTTTCTAGTGAGCAAGCAACATATGAAAAATCATTCGGAAGAATTTTCTAGTTCTTCAGTGAATGTTCACAAACATATTACTAATTACTTTTCGCATCACTATTGAATCGTAATGACTAACCGGTTCATACCAAACAAAGATGTATTCAGTAAACTTTTAATTTACTATATCTCTTATCTCAATTACATCAACATTTTTATAGTACAATCATAAGAATATTTAGGTAGTTTCTCCAAGTACTTTATTTAATTGATAAATACTTCTGATTTGAAATGTATTTAACATTTATTTTCTTACTGTCTCAAAATGTGTGTCTCTCATAATCTCATAGATTACTTTATGTAGGATATATTCATCCTTCTTAATATTAATGTGAACATATTCTTCTAGATGTTTCAATTATTATGCAATATGAGATTTTTTTAACTCTCTCTCTAAAAAATGATAACATTGTATGTTTATTCATCTCGAATTGAATCTTATTATAAAATCAGAAATATACCCTAATTGGAACATGTATTCTTTCTTAAATCCTTTTAATTTTGAGACTTATGGGAATAAAATGGATTAAAAACTGTAAACTACAATTTTATGTGCAGTCATATTTTTGTTATTGTATATATTCCTTCTCTTGAATATTTAATAAGGTTTTATATTATTATTTTTTTATTCACATTAGTCTTTTTCATTTTTATGATTAAATCATCTCTTGTTTATTACCATTTTTATTAACTTCAAGTAAAAGTATGAGTCTTAAAAAAATTATGTTTTGACTTAGACATTTTTTGTATCCACATTTACATCTACAGCCACTTGTACCGATGTTTTCTTGGCCAATACGATTAATGTGGTCATTTCTTTTATTTTAAATATAGGTTGTCACATTATCTGACATAGCCAATAAGACTTATTTCATGATTTTACTTCAAGAGTTCGTTAGTTTTTCTTAATCCTAAAATATTTCATAAAACTTATTAAATATCTTTTCTGTAGTACTATGTCTATTAGAGTATTTCTTTTATTAATATATATTTGCACTTTCCAATATATAGGCATTTATATTCTCTTTAAACATTTAATTAAATCGCAATATATTTGAAATTTATTTACAAACTTTAAGTCATGTCATCTTTAGATCTATAAATTCATAATAAGTTTTAGGTAATAAAATTTTGGTGATTATATTATTCTTTAGATTGTTATAAAGAACTTGTGGATCTTTTACAACCAAAACTTATACTTGTCTTAATACTTTCATATAAATGATGGTAATATAGTATAATTATGATATTCTATCAATTTATATATTGTGCAATTAATTTAAGACATTTATATGAGACAGATATTAAGCCAAGAACAACTAATAGTCTAAGCATTATCAGATTTAGTTGTTCTTTATTAGCATATATATATATATCAATATAAACTGTGGTGAAAAAGGAATTTATCTCAAGACGGATAGGGTAATAGAGAACGATGATCTGATATGAAGATGATGTTGATATACCACTTTCTCAGATGGTTTGAACTCAAGCAAGATCTCATCTTTTATAAAGATTACATATGATTATGAAATATTCAAATTTTACTCATATTATATATATGGTTATTATGTTAGTATTACAAAAGGAATTGATTTTAAAAATCAATAAATGAATATAGAAAATTTCTGTGATTAAATTTGAAGATAGAATAAAACATAATTCATATGTTGATGGAAAAATAAAATATGCCGATAGCCGGAATGCATAAGTCTATTACACAATATAGGTCTCAATTTACTAAATCAATTCAAATTAATATATATAATATAAGGCAATAGAGGAATTACGATTTAGTCTCCAAATCAAGTTAATCAAATAAATTTTCTATAGATCGTAATTAACATGAATCAATAAAGCTGTATGATGAGATCAAAGCATCAAGCATAAACCATTAGCTAGTATTATATACTTCGATAAATGATTTTTAAAAAATGAATCGAAATACTATAAACAGAGAACAATTCAGAGTGAAGATCATATGTATACTAAACAATATTATTTGTTTAAAGATTTGAAACAAGTGAAAAGCTTGTACTCACTTTTATCCTTGTAATTCATTAACTTAATAAAAATAAATTAAATAAGGATACTTATCTGGACAACCGAGTTGGAAAAATCGAAGAACGCTCAATGGAAGTGAGCTTGAGATCTCGATCTTGTTGGTTTGATTATTGAAGATGAGTTATGACGGAGACATCATTAGCCGTATTTGGAAGTGGAGTAATATGAGACTCGTAGCCAACTTCAGATTGTCGAGTCATTGACTAGATCATATATTTTATAAATAAACAAAATCATATACCAATTAATTCAAAGCAAAAAGAATAAAAAGAATAATACCTCACTAGCATCAACGCTGTAAAATCTGACTAAACAAACCAATAATAAACCTGTGACAGTCCTCCCCTGTGGGAATTAGCTGGCGCTGCAGCGCATCGACCCTAATCCCTCCCTTGTGATACAACATGCCTGAATTCATCCATAGGCATCGGCTCACAGATAGGTTATTGGTGCACTTGACGTTACTCGAACCCAAGACCTCACACCCTTTAACATCACTCCTAAAGAGAAGCTGTCACCAATTGAACTGCATGACAATTGGTGACAGCTTCTCTGTAGGAGTGTTGTTAAAGGGTGTGAGGTCTTGGGTTCGAGTAAAGCCAAGCGCACCAATAACTTATTTGTGAGTCGAGGCCTATGGGTGAATTCAGGCAGGTTGTCGACTTTTATTGTAACAGCCCTCCCCGTGGGACCCAGCTGGCACTGCAGCGCATCGACCCTAACCACTCCCCTGTGATACAACCTGCCCGAATTCACCCATAGGCTCCGGCTCACAAATAGGTTTTGGTGAGGTTTGAACTCAGGACCTCACCATTTAACAACTCTCCCACAGAGAAGTTGTCACTAATTGAGCTTCAATTTGTAACGCCCTGACCGCCCACGGCTAATGGGCCACCCACGCCCGCTCTCTCGGCCCGTGGACCCCATCTCATCCGACGGTCGGTCATTAATTTTCCAAGGCTCAAAATCATTATTTACTGACCATGCAATCACCACTCGACCTTTCCCCGTGCTTTGGCCTCACTTACACGGTATCGCGAATCACTTCCCTATAAGTCACTCATCATTTCACTACTCCAGCCCAAGCACGCTTAACTCTGGAGTTATAAACGGATGTGTGACGGAAAAGGTAAGTCAACTTTGGTGATATAGGTAGCCAAATCAATTCTCTTAAGCCTTTTCACATATCACAACTCGGGATGTTATAATTCACCCCCTCTCAAAGAACGCAACGTCCTCGTTGCGCCCCACGACAGGTCTCAAGACGCATCTCAGGTCAAAACTAAGACGACTAACCAGCTCTGATACCACTTGTAACGCCCTGACCGCCCACGGCTAATGGGCCACCCACGCCCACTCTCTCGGCCCGTGGGCCCCATTCCATCCGACGGTTGGTCGTTAATTTTCCAAGGTTCGAAATCATTGTTTACTGGCCCTGCAATCACCACTCGACATTTCCCCGTGCTTTGGCCTCACTTACACAGTATAGCGAATCACTTCGCGATAGGTCACCCATCATTTCACTACTCCAGCCCAAGCACGCTTAACGCTGGAGTTTTAAAAGGATGTGTGACAGAAAAGGTAAATCAACTTTGGTGACATAGGTAATTCAATTCTCTTAAGCATTTTCACATATCACAACTCTGGATGTTACAAAACCAAACCACCAAAATTTTAGAAATTTCTAAGTGATATTCACAAATCCATGAGTTCAATGAACATGATTTATTTATCTCAGGTTATGATATAAATATTCAGCATACATGTAACATATGTATTATCTACCGCATGTCTAACTTAAACTGTTAGATAGAACAATAAGATCATATCAATTCAAATTACGAGACATACAAAATAAGACAAATCTCCACCAACTCATATTAATACAATTATAATAACATTGCAGTTAACGTGAGTCTTAGGTTTAAGTATCAATAAATCATTGGTGGTAACGCATAAAAAATTAGTGATTTTTGGGGTTAATAAAAGTAAATTGTTCATTTTATGTTTATAATGTAAATTTAAATCGAAACATTAAAAATTACAGTCACTAAAATTTTAGTCGTTGATCTATGTGACTAATTGTTGCCGGTTGTTGTATAAGTAAACGCAATGCCGGCTCTTGACCATGGCAATAGGGGTATTCTATAAATTTAAAAAAAAAATTGGTCTAATTTTAGTAATAATAAAAGATCCTTATTAATTTGGTAAAAAATAAATAGCTAGTAAATAGAACTTATTTTCTTGTTGAATTTAGAAAATATAATTAAAAAGTTGAAAAATGTTTAAATAAAACTTATTTTTTTATGTTTTGCGTAAAGTTACTAAATAGTTTAAGGCGGCCTGGTAAACGAACAACAATTTGAGCGATTGCTCTCGTGGTTCCTGCCGCTACTGACTTGTAATCAAACCTTTGAGAATTAAGATAAATCCCAGAAGCATCCAAACAGTTGGCCCAAGTTTAATTAGGCCCATTCATGTGAAGGATGGTCAAATTAACTGGTCCTATATATAATTATATCATATGATCAAATTTTTTCTGTGAAAGACAAAAGAACAAACATTTTTTTTTCAAAAGAAAAAACATTTTAAGGCGCAATAAGCCTGGGCAAGTGTCTTGGGACTGATGAAGAAACTTTGGGCGCAATGCATCTGACACGACCGCTCCTTCAAGTCAACATTCTCACGTGTCCCTCTCTCTTTTCTTTGTTTCAAACTCTACTTTTTATTTGATCACTTGAATTATTTTAAGATTAGACTATAGTCACTATACAAACAATAACAGATATTATAGAAATTAGAATTTAGACGCCTCTCGTCATGATACCGTCATGATTACATCGTTTTTTTTTTGGGTACAAATCTTAAGATTACATCGTTTTAAAAAGCTGACGCCATCGCTGGCGTCTCTTGGCTTTTGTTCCTCCCATAAAAAGATTAATACTGATTTGTAAAAAGGTTTCTTAGTTACACCAATTATTGTAATATATGGTGATATACATTTCAAAGTGTCTGAATATGTCGATAACATCAACACTTTTGTGTTAATTTATGCTACATGTACAAAACAAAAATTAATACGGTAAAAATATACAACCAAATTTAATTGATTTTAACACAAATAAATGAAGTTAATATGTAATTATTAAAACTTAAACCACATTTTTAAAAATCCGATCTAACCCAAAAGTCTTTAATCTTGGTACACAGATAAGTCTCTCAAAATGTAATTATCATCCATCTGCACAGAATTTAACGTTCATATTGTTCCTCGTTGCATCCAAGGCAAGGAAGAAGGGAGACCAGGTTTGTTTCTCGCATATGGAATCAACTCGACGAAAAACATGAGGCACTCTTGAGAGCTTTGGGAGTGTTTCGAACCAGCAAACATTATCATTTAACAGAGACTCCATGGTATCAACTACTCTGCTCTTGCTCTGTTTCAGTCTCTAGTCTCTCCCCTTAAAACCTAACTTCTATGGTAAGATAGACAAAGAAAATATCTTATCTTTTTGTAGCGAGAGTATTCAGCTTTGTTTACTTTATTTGTGATGCAGATGTCGAGCTCCTCCATGTTTGCACAGAAGGATCACCGAGAAGAATAGTTGCAGTGAGTAGCAATCGAAATAATCTTCTGAGTGGCGAAGAGTTTCAGAGAAACCGTACAAGGTGACATAAGCCACAGAGGAGTGATCTCTAGGAACTCCCCTGTGGAGGCTGAGAAGATGTCTTTTTCCCCAAGAAGACACCATAAATCAGCCATTAAAGGCATCGATAATCTTGACAAGTTTCACCATCACCACTAATAATAATAACACATTAATTGTAAGAATCCTTATTTGTACTTGCACCGTATTGAGTTATCTTTGTGTTGGAGTTTTTTGGTTGTATTTAATTTCTTAAAAATGTGCCTTAAATTTTAATAATTATGAAATGTCTCCATTTATTTGTGCTAAAATCGATTAAACTTGATTGTTTAGTTTTTAACATATTAATTTTTATTTTGTATATGTAGCATGAATTAACATAATAAAGATGGTGATGCTATGATGCTATTGACTTATTCAGATACTTGAAATGTTTATCACCATATTACACAATATTAGGTGTACGTAACAATTTTTTTTTTTCTGATGACTACAAATTAGAAAGACTTTCCACTTTGGATTTTTTTCCTATTTTAAATTGTGAGCATATGGTACAAAATATAACAGTTAGCATTTGGTTCGAAAATTATCCATATTTAGAATGATTTTTGGGTTTTTTTACTCATATTACAATTTCCAAATGTAAGTAAATATTAATTAGATTTAGAATATATAAACTTCCTTTAACCAAGAACAAAAAAAAATTTCGAACAGAGAGAAAATGAGTTTCAGATTAAGCAGATTCGTGCTTATAGAAGAGACCTCTAGAACGCAGGTGAGTCGTCTCAACGAATTCGAATATATTGAAGACCGTAAAAAACTAATCTTACTATAGTAGTACTATTACATAATTGACACACCAAGCTGACTAAATGAAAAAGTTATATGTCCAGTTGCTGATATTGATGTGTTTCCCAGCTTTTCCAATGGTTAATTGTCAATGATCGGGACTATGCAAGTGTTGTACAACTAATATTTTGTGCTGACTCGTTATTATTTCGAACTTATAACTGTCATTTTCTTATTACATAATTTAAGATATCATTTTCACTGTTCAGTATTAATTATCAGTTTTTTAAAATATACGTTTTATGTGTTTCTTTAAAAATTTCCGTTTTTGTGGGTTGAGAAATGATATATTTCAAAACGAATAAAACTGAGTGTAAAACATCTTAAAAGATAAAACTCTATAAGTTTATGTGGTGTTAATAATTAAATTATTGTACATAAATGATACTAAACATTAATTATTGTATGTAAAACGAATAAAATTGAATGAATAATGCCCACGTCATTCAAATTTGATAACTACAAGTCTACAATAATTGACCACAAAAATCTAAGGCACAACAAGGAGAGCAATTTAAAGATTGGTCCACTTCTTCTCTTTACATCATAAACACAAAATGAATTGCCTTATATGGAAATGAATTTTCTAACCCATATGGATATATACTTCCTCCGTTTCATATTAAGTGTCGTTTTAGAGAAATTTTTTTGTTACAAAATAAATATCGTTTTTGACTTTTGATGCAAAATTTATTAATTTTATGTTGCAGTTAATTTTTCTATTGGTTGAAATATGATTAGATGTATTGATAATTATGTTTATATATAGAAAATATGCAAAATTAATTATTTTCTTAATCCGTGTATAAAAAACACTTATAATAAACAATTAACCAATTCCAGATAGTTTTCTTCACGCAAGTAGATTCATATCGATCACGCAATATATTAGCCCTCGTTTAAATATTAATTTTTGCGGGAGCAATGAATTAGTAGTGGCCACTGCTTTGCAACTTAATAAGAAGAATAAGCAATAATCCTTTACAAAAAAGAGGCAATAACAAATACTGAAATTATCTAATTAGAAGAGAGAAAACGCCATTTAAATCTCGAACTTACTAAAATAAACTAAAAACCATCAACTTTTAACTTTTAAGTATGCTAAAATATTCCCAAAATTTTACTAAAATAATCCGAAACTTATGTTGACATGGCCTTTTTAAGCATCCTAAAACCAACCGTTAATTTTGCTTAAACTTCTGTTAATTAGTAAAACGATACGTTTTGGCTTCTTCATTAAAAACATAAACTCTCGTCTCGTGTCTACTCTTCTCTTCCTCAACTCTGCAAATCTCTAATTCCCCCAAAAAAAAGAATTCCTCTTCACCGTTGGTATGCGATAAGTTTTAAGGGACAACATTGAAAATCACGGCTTGTTATATGCTTTCAAATTTCTGTGCTAAATAATTGGTAGGTGGACTCTTTTTTTTCTTTGTCAAGGTAGGTGAACTCAACATGCTAAAACAAAAAGAAATCAACGAGCTGAGAATTTGCATTAGTTAATAAAATACATTAGTTTTAAAACAATAAAAAAAATGATCATCCGTTGGGTGGCTTATATTTTACTGACCTTGGCAGATATATATAATAAGAGGTTAACAAAATAATGTACACTTGCAATATTTTGACCAGAAAAGCTGATATACATGCAAAATTCTAATCACATATTGTTTTTTTTTTTTTGTCAACAATCACATATTGTTTAAAGTTAAGTTATTCAACAAAAAGAAAAGACTCTTTGATGGCTTACTAAAAAAACAAAGACATGTGCAAATGAATTAGTTTTCTTATAGAAAAGAAAAAGGAGAAAATAAGAATGGGTTGGAGGTGATAGTGTCAGGATAATGAGAAGGAAGAGACATGGGGAGACGTGCAACGCGTTTTGCATAAGAAAAAGTTGAATGACGTGGCGAATAATCATTTCAGATTGGCCATGCATGATTCATGCAAAAGTCTCACAGTCACTCACGACTCCCACGTTACAGTTTCATTTATAACTTGAGTACATCTGTACATATAACGCAACCTACTTACTTAGGGCAAAGAACCCCCTTGGAGTTCATCTTTTCATTTTTTTATTATTAAATTTTTTTGTTTTTCTTTTTTATTTTTAAAAAAAAAAAAAAAAAAAATAGATCAATCGCGGGCCACCACGTATCGTGAACAGTGATAATACGGGTTCACCAGAGTGAACCCCAGAGGCACGAGTTCATCACTGTTCATCTAAAAAACTGTGTGAACCCCCCTTATGAACCCTCAATGTGCATGCTCTTAGTTTCAGTTACATACTACTCCACTAATTAGTTTCAGTTACATGTATGTTATACGATAAGGCTTATAGAGTAAAAGAAATAGATGTCCACTCTGTCTAGCGCATGCATGTGTAAGATTTTTTTTTCAAAAAGCAATTCATTGTTTAATACTATGTTTTTCAGATAACATTTTCACATGGTATCAAATAGCATTCACTTTAGGTGACCATGCTAATTATAAAAGCCTAATCTTTTTAAATATATTTGAGAATCTAATTGATCCCAAAACAATGCCTTATTATGAAAACATAATCCAACTACTATATATTATTGTAGTTGTAGGTGCTTTAGAGAACGAAAATTGAATCAAAAATCACATATGCTTATTCCAATCACCTCCAGTAAGACTTCTTTTTTTTTCTCTGAAAAATGTGTTTTTATTTTGGTCAAAGAAATATGTCGAAGTCTCACATTTTCATAAATATAATTCTAAATTTCTAATTAATATTTTACATCGACATAATTCTCCGACTTTACTGTATACCAGTGATTAAAAGATGTTCACCTTTATCATAAATATGAAGCCTATATAATTGAAGAGTATAAATGGTCAATTATTGCTGAAAGTAAAATTCCATATACTTGTGACTGTAACTCACCATATATAAACATCACTCTCGTTAAGTTGTGTTCGGGATCAATCGAGAAAAAGCAACATGTTTAGGGTTTAAATATCATAGTGACAGTCAATAAATTATAACAGTTTGTGTCTATTTTCTGTTGTCAATTTTTATCAGGAAAAAAGCTGGTGTTATCATTGTCAAACCCACTATATTATATTACTCAACTTTAACTAATTAGCTTTATTTACCCATTGACAATAGGAAAGTTTGCAATTTAGAATAAAGGAAATAACAAAAAAAACATTGAATAGGTCAAACTCTTGGTATATGTAATACTGCATGTATCAAGGGAAATTGACTTAATAACGTACGTAGAATAGTTGTTGAATGGGTCAAACCATGGATGGTTGGACTTTACTATCAGATATTCTTTTTAATGTTCTTCCTTGCAATCTTAGATATGCATGTTTGTTTCATTGTTTGTAGGTTGGTATAGATTTAGACAGACACAAAAATTAGTTAAGTGTACTTGTCACACTAACATAGAAACCAAAATTTAATACGAAGGATGCCTTTCACCGACCGTTAATTTGAAGTTTACAAAAATCAACACAAAAACTAGAACCGTCTTAAAATCAAATACAGGCAAAAGGCACATTAAAAGAAGACTAAGCTAGTATTCTAGTATTAGGATTGTTCACTGAGACCTACCTGCATTTACGAATTACGATTTCCCTTTTGTTTCTGTTTCAAGTTTTGATTCTACGCGGTTCCGATAAGAATGTGTGCACGACAAGCGATTATGTAAATAAGTTACACATGTGAGTTTAGTTAAGTTAATGAATATAAATGGTGCAGTTAAAATGTTACTATTACTTTAGTTTAGAAAAAATGTCATTTTGTTAAAATGTTATTCCAATAGTTTAGAAAACGTATTTTAAAAAAAATTCACATAAACTAAAAAATAGTTAAAATACATTCTTAATAATTATATTTAGTTATCCAATAATATTTGAGATAAATAAAATCATTTAAAAATTAATATATTTTAATTAATATTAAATTAAAATAAATATAAATTGTGTTAGAATTTTAAGGTGACATTTTTGTGTAATAAGAAAATGTCAATTACACACTCTGAGATAGATAGATTACTTAATGTAGAACCAAGTAGCAACCAAACTACAAATTCATAACTTGATAAAAATGATGCAATTAATAACGTTAAATAACTCTGGACATCCGCAAGTATGAAAATTAGGGACGTCATTATCGTTAATTAATACGGGATAAGTTGGGTAATGGACTCATGGGTTTAATCAATTAAGACCGTAGACCAAACACAGCTGAGTCAGACATCCGTACAACACTGCTGACGCGTGTCTTACTTTCTCTCTCCTCACAACGCGTTTTCTCTCTCTCTCTCTCTCTCTCCGCCGTCCTATATATTATCTCTCCTCCGCCTTCGTTCTTTCACTCTCTATCTTCGTCTCACTTCTATTAAAAAAAAAACAGAGAGCTCCAATAAATTCTCTATTCGATTTTTTTTTACCGTCGTAGAATTAAATTTCACTGTGGTTAAAAAAACACAATGGCGTCGTCTGATGGATTAGCGAGCGTTGAGCCATGGTCGTTCCGACAAAGCTTCAACATCGACTCATGGTTACTTCCAGATCCTTTCTCACACGACAGTGATGTACTCGCTAAAGCTCTTCACAGATCCATCTCTACATCCACGCCCACCGATCCTTTCTCTCCTTCAACTTACTTCGATTCCGATCTTTCTCCTCCTCAAACACTCTCTAACGTCTCCTTCGTCTCAGATCCAGACATCTCCGGCGTTGGTTGTGGGAAGAGAAAGCGTGGTCCCGGAGATAAACCAGCGAAACGCCGTTCTCGTGTCTCTACGAAGAAGTCTCAGACTACGTTTATAACGGCGGACGCGGCTAACTTCCGGCAGATGGTTCAGCAAGTCACCGGCGCGAAGTTCATCGGTTCATCCCACGGCATTTTCTCTCCGGTCGTGAAGCCGGAGCCGCATAGGCTCGCTAGCAGGCTACCACCGTCCTCTGATGTTCCTACGCTTGATACGTCGTCGTTTTTGTCTAACCATCACCAGGAGAACATGGTCAACGATTTGGGCTCTGTTTCAGCGCCGGTGAGTTCGTTTCATCAGTCAAAAACGGCGGAGATGGTGAAGTCCGGTGTTGGTGGTGGTGGATCCGCCGTGGAGTTGGATAGTTACCCGAGCTTCCCGACGCTTGAGTCGTGGAAAGTGATGTGATCTTATCGGAACTATAAGTTAGTGTTTTGTAGATGTAGTCCCTTGTATCTCTCTTTGTTTGGTTATGAACATCTTGTTATCGTCCTCAGCTTTGTGGCGCTATGGAGTCTCTTGTTCATACTCTTGAGGGATTAATGAATCAATGGTTAATGGCTATTTTTAATATTTTGTTAGATTAACAAAATAACCCAGAAGCTAAAGAATATCTTTTTTCATGGTCCCATGGACATGTTGTCAATATCACACAGAAGACAATCATATACGTTACCACAGTTATGTCTTCATATCTGATACATATCATATAACTTTTTCCTAATACCCTAGAAACTGGTACTCAGAACATAAAAGCTCAATGTAATAATATACAAAAGAGAAGATTATCTTCCAAGAATTACACCCATGAGACCATATCAAAGTAAACGATATTTGCTAGAAACCCAAGTCAAAAAGATTAGATTGTAAAAAGAAAAAAAGCTCTCGTAATGGGTTTGGTGACCAGACAAAAAAAATTCAAGAAAATAGACTATTTTAATTCAAAAAGGTTAATTGAAGAATATTAAAAAAAATCAAAGCAAATAGACTATTTGTTTCTTGATATACTTTTTGTCGCCATTAATTAATTAGTTCATCTATAGAGAAAAGTCGCAAGCAATCTGAAGTTGTTCAAAGTTTCAATTTTTACATTTTCATACATCACCTTGGGGTCAGGTCAGTCTAAAAGCTAAGTGAACGTCAATGCTACAAAAGAGGAAGCAGTGATCAATCCATCCATCATCAGTCGCCTTCTTAGTTTAGACAGTAATACGTCACTTGCGTTTGAATACTCGACTCCTAAATTACACGCCACCGATGTCTTGTTGTGATTAAACTTAACCCATTAAAACACATTACGTAAACTTTAAACAGACTTCAAATTCTGAAACGTTTTACCAATGTGGACACAAGATTTGGGTGAACATATCTATTTGTTGGATCTATGCACAATGAGTCTTTTACAGGAACATGTGGACGGTGGAAGAGACTACGACTAACTCGGCAATAAATATAAGGAGGGACCATGGATTGACCAAGGGATTGTATAATAGTATATACTAGTCAGAAAGGAAGACTAATGCAACGGTGACAAGTATAGGTGGTTGTTGGTTGCACCTGAGAAGGGGTTTATGAGGGGAAACATCATCTACTTTGACTTAATCAGATTCAGACACTTATCTATCATCTCATGTGGATCTGTCTTTGGACTTCTAAATATATGAATGAGGACGACACAAATGAATATTTTTATGTGTTAGGTTTGATTAGAACCGGATATATGATGTAAATAAACCTTATAAGCAAGTGCTAGAGTGTAAGCATAACTTTGGAACTTCCTTTGGTTTTACCACATCATCTTCGTGTGTGTGATACACAGTGGTGGAGCTAGGAAACTTTTCTAGAGGGGTCAATTTCAAAATTAGCATATATTATAAAGGTCAATAAACAAAAATTTACAATATTTACGTGTATTTTAAAGATTTATACCACTATTTTTTTTTAAATAAAAATTCACCAGGGTCAAATGACAGACCTGTTAACACGTTGGCTCCGTCATTGGTTATATTTATACCATCTTGAGTAAATCTTCTATGTCCTCACAAAAATAAAAATAAAAAGTGTTTGTTTTCCAGAACTACAAAATTTGCTAGAGGGGCCAATTTCAAAATTAGTATACATTATAAAGGTCAATAAACTAAAATTTACCTGTTTATTAAAGATTTATACCAGTATTTCTTTTTAAATAAAATTTTTACTTGGATCAATTGGCAGACCCGCTAATACGTTGGCCCCGCCACTGGTTATACTTGCACCATCTTCGGTAAATCTTCTATGTCCTGATGAAAATAAAAAAAGTGTTAGTTTTCTAGAACTACAAAACAAATAATGAATAAGAGAATTAGTGACCAAAAGGAAAAAAAAATCACATGACAGGACAAGCATGTACATTATCATCGGTAAAGAGATGAAAAGCATTTTCATCATCAACTTTTTGGGGTGGACGAGGATAGTAATAACCGTTGATAGAAGAATATAAATCATTTTCTTTATGGATATTCTGATTCGATTGTTCCAAGTATTGAGTGTGATAGTCGCCATAATATCCATTATAAGAAAATGGCTAGAACTCTGCCGCTCGTCCCGTTCCTTTCACTCTTTTAAGAACCTCTCCCCGATTAACTTACCCTGTGACCGTCACCTTTTGTCGATCCACATCGTAAGGGTTTTTAACATTTCATTTCCAGTTTTATTAAATTATATAAACGTGATATATGATAGAAGAAATCTTTATTATGTTTATTTCTGTTGCATTTTTAATTTTAACTGCACGCCAAAGTCACAAGATGTGGAAGCATGTAACTTGTATCAGTTTTTATCAACATTCTTTGCATACCATAGTATTTTCGTACAATATTTTTTGAACACCAAATTTCTTATACTAATTCCAATAGACTAAGACGATTATAATCGGAAATAATCCCGACGACAAGATGATAAACGAAGAAAACTATAACATGACTGACGATAGGGTATTTTCGTAAAGTTAAGAGTTTTTCGGAAATAGTGTAATATTTTTGTCGCGGACCGGACAACCCGACCCGGAATGGAAATCATATTCAAGAGTCGAAATTCCTGCCCACAAAATGGTGGATATATACACAATCGCAGTTATACATTAGCTGACCAATGCAAGTTTACAGAAATGTAAATGTGAATTAGACAAAAGAAAGTAGAGAATGCGCTGGAAATGCCGTCTGCAAGATTCTTGTATTCCCAAATCCGGTCCAATTAACCGGATCTTTACTTCATACAAGAAAAAAAAAAAAAAAACTACGCAATGTATTGAAAAATGGTCTACCAAGTACATAAAAGAAAATCCAATATGAGGTTTCAAAATCGAAACAGGGAAACCATATGAAAAAAAAAAAGAACAAAATAAAAAAAAAACACATCATGAGGCAAGTTGTGTATCATATAAGTTAACAATCACATATAAAGATCACCCTATTTGTATCAGCATCATTTGTATGACAATGATTAATTGCACCAGTCTTTCAAAATAAACTTTGTTGCACTGGATTCTGTTGCACCTATCCTCTCATCTTCCTTAATAACCAAATGGTTTGAATACACTGCTCACTCTTTGTAAATGAATCCTTTTAAAGAACTCTCAGCTTGAGACCAATCCAAAACACAATGGTTGCATTTCAAAAGGTTCCAGAAAGTTTATAAACATCATTGCAAAAACAGGTTCAATAAAAAGAGTCATGATCATATATCTAGACATTCTTGAGCTTCTTCATCTTGGAAGGTGGCCATCGACCCTTCTTCCTCAACTTACGCTTACGAACCAGACGTTTTCTCCTTAGCCTAATCTTCTTGGCCAGTTTCATCTTCATCCTCTGTTCAAGAAGCAGCTTCTCTTTAGCTTCTTTTGATTCCAATGGTAGTTTGTCCACAGGAACATCAGCAACAACAGTCTTAGGTGGTTCCTCGTTGCTGTCGGGCTCAGTTCCGTCCACGCCAGAAGCAGCTGCCTTCACAATCGCTGCTCTTCCATGGCTAATGCTCAAGCTGTAACCATTGAGTGAGACTCTGTTCTTGGTCTCGACGGTGTTGGGTTTAAGGATGAAAACTGAAACCCATCCAATGAAGAAACCAACAAAAGATCAGAGCATTCACAAGTAACAAAAAAAAAACTCTTAAAGTGTTCGATGAAATGCCTCAGTGAAAAATCTAGTCCCAATTATTCAGTTTTTTTTACGAAGAAAGATGCTTTTTGCTTCAAAAGTAAGAAACTGAAGTATCCCCTGTTTCTTGGGTCTGTAGTGATGATTTGAAGCGAAAGCAATACACGTTCGATGACTAGAGAAACTAAGTGAGGTTGCGTACCTGGTGAAGCGGAAGACCAAAGTTGAAGCCTTTGAGAAGAAGAGAGAGGAGCGAGAGAGTTGAAACAGAGAAGAGACATCTTCTTCGCACTGAAGAATCTCACCTTCAGAGAGTCATTTGAAGTTCAGTTTCTGGATAAGCTTTTGGTTCTTCTCTCCGTCTTCTTAACGAACGGATTGGATTTGATCCGGATAAATCCGGTTTGCACTTTGATTTAGATTCCATTTTTGCTATGGACTGTTGTTTGTCCGGTTTAGCTTTGATTGTGCTTTCGAAGAATCCAATTATTTCAGTTAGGCATGCGGTTGTGACCGAACCAAGCCGAAAAATTAGTTTTCGGTTTGATTAGAAGGTTCGGTTCAGTTTGGCAGTTAGAATTTTATTGGTTTTCTCAATTCGGATCGGTAATCGGTTAGTTCAATTTTTATTTTTAACCAAATTATAATAATTTTAACCAAAATTCTAAACCAAATAATCGAACTAACTAAAATCCGAACCAAAAATCAAATTAAACCAATTTTTTTTCAAAATTTAACCAATATAAAGAGAAATCTAATCGAATTCGAAAATTCTGACGAAGTTCAGTAAAATTTCTGAAAACCAAACTAACCAAAAACCAAAATAAATCTAAATTTTCCGGCAAAATTTCGATTAAGCTGAATTCTGAATGAACTGACCCAGAAAATCCAAACTAATGAACCTACATACCTAATTTCAGCCATAAGAGTAATCCTTCGTGGACTCTTTTTTGTTATCTGGCTTGAAGCTGGACAAATGCAGATTGTTCTTTCTCATTATTAAATGTTTTATATAAATAAGAAACATTGTAGGTTTGGTGAGGTTTGAGGCATTCGATTTTTGATTTTTAGTTATATTTATATTACCAGAATGAGTCATTTGGATATCACAAACATCACATAATTTCATATGTTTGTAGTAATTTGTAATGTATAAAATTATATTTCCGAATTATTTGCCCTTATTTATTTATTGGTTGATCTTCATTTTCTATTTGTTAAATTACAACATCACAAAGAAAAAATCAGTGATATTATCAAAAAGACAAGTAATCAAGAACAACCAACTACATTTCGCCACGTGTCAAGCTCCCATATCAGAGCTTAGATTTTCACTGGATGAGATTTTTTTTTGGGAGAATTGCCAAATGTGACTCAAAACTTGGAGTCAAACCCAAAAGAATATCCAAACTTGGGTCAAAGGCAAAAGTAACTTAAAAGGCTATTGAAATTACAACTACCCCCCTTGTGAACAAACAAAAAAACGGAAACTTTTTTACGTTTCTAACCCTCGCAAGTCGTCTGTTCAGACGACTTGAAAATAAGTCGTCCAGACGACTTAACTTAAAGTCGTCTGGACAGTTATTCTTAAACATAATTTAAAAAATTTGTAAAAAATATTTTGATAAGTGAAAAATGGGAATTATGTAATTAACATATGTCTTAAGAGATATAAATTAAGATATAACAAATTTCAATTGTTTTCAGCATAGATGAGTGAAAGTAGTGTGTCATGATATTCTTTAGCTTATGTTTCATCAACATATGTTGTAGTATTGTATGTGTTCTTAGGGTTAGATTTTGGAAAGCATTAAAACCGTTTTTGAAAAATTTTAAAATTACCTAAGCTTGTTCATTTCTGTGTATAGTAAACAACATTGAAGTATAATTTGATTTTATAACGTGGTTAGCTAGTTAATTTAGTCATTTAAGTTTAGGGGTTCAGTTTAGGGTCTGGGACGACTTAATATTTAGTCGTCTATAAACGGACGACTAAATATTAAGTCGTCTGATGTACATTATCCGCCAGACGACTTATTTGAACCGGACGACTGTACTTTTAAAGCTAACCGGATTATTTACCCAATATATAAGGTGATTTTTTTTTTACTCACTTTTTAGCGAAATTCAGAAAACCCTAACACCGTTTCTCTCAAAGGTGATTTCGAGGCGATTTTGATACGATACAAAACCAAGGTAAATCGAAGGCTTCTCTTGCAGATTTATGGGTTTTTATTAGGATGGATGTTGTTTTCCTTTACTTTTACCGTTTGGTTTTGTGTTTTCAACGCTTTCGGGAAATTTTGGTTTCAAATTAGGGTTTCAAAAATTGGGTATTTCAATCGACTTGTTGTTTAGTTAGGTTGGATGTTGTTTTCCTCTCATTTTACGGTTACGATTTGTGATTTCAAGCAATTTGTGGATATTTTCATTTCAAATTAGGGTTTCAAAGATTTGGGATTTCAATCGATTTGTGGTCTAGTTTGGTTGGATGTTGTTCTCCTCTCATTCGTCTGGTCAGCTTTCAAATGTTCTACTGGAAGTCTTGGTAGACTTATAATTAAGTCGTCTGGAAAGTCTTCCAGGTGGACGACCCAGACGACTTAATCTAAGTCTTTCAGGTGGACGACCCAGACGACTTAGAATTAAAATGTTTCCAATTCGTTTCTTGTTTGCAGATGGCGTATCAGCATGGACCTCACTTCTTGAAGCCTCTGCTTCCTTGTTTCGAGTGTGGCGTGGTATACACACGCTCTCTATTTCTCCTCTGTTTATTTCCTTTGCTTATCTTCTCCTTTGTTGACTTGTAGCCAATACCACTTGCCTTCTACTCACAACACGTACAAGGCAAGCCGAACGAAGGAAAATGGACACTACGATCGGACGCTTCACACCAAACTTGGGAAGTTATACAAGAAGGAGGAAGACTCACCGATGGTTGGGAAGACTTCGTCCAAACACACTCCCTTTGCATCGGTGACATTCTCGTGTTCAAAAAGGAAGGAGACATGGTATTTCATGTGACTCCTTTCGGTCGTAGTGGTACTGAGATTCAGTATACATCTCCTCAAGTGGATGATGCTGAGGATTGTGCCTCAACTTCCTCGCCTCTTCCTAAATGATGGATGTTTGTCTTGCTATTGTCTTATTGTAATGGATGACTTCTATGTTGTTGTCCCCTTGTTTCAACTTTTATAACTACAACAACTCCTTTTATAACTTATGAGTAATGGATGATCAACTTTTATAACTACAACAACTCCTTTTTCCTCTATGTACAAACCATGGTAACATCATTGTGGATGGTCTTAGTAGACGACTAATAATT